>CAJFCP010000113.1:17056-64170 GCA_904066005.1 Synergus itoensis | reverse complement strand
TTACGGGGGGGCAGCTGCCCCTCCTGCCCCCCCGGTTGCTACGCCACTGGTTTCTATTCATTCGATACGGGATCGTAAATAATTAACAATAATAAACTACGATGGTTTGTCTGTCCAGTGTTCACATTTAAGTTCCTGTGTGTCTACTCACTTATTTTGCGTATTTCTCTTTTATGATCTTTTTTTTATTACTGTAACAATCAGTGCGTTTGATTTGTATTTTTATTCGCGCAATATTTTGCAATACAAATGAGAAAGCTAGTGAAAATAGGCACATTTCTTTGATTCTGCAGTATTTTTTTTTAAGAATGAACTTATTTTGAGCTGTAAGGGCGAAACTCCATTGCTCCACTTATTAAAAAAAATTCTCTCCTGCAACCAAAGTTCATTGTATCTCAAAGATGGGAATTAACCCGTAATTAAGAAAGTCTCTTACGCAGTATAGGGTTTCAATTTTCAAAGTATAATTATTTCCCGAGATGGAGGTACTCTCCTTTCCAATTATAATTTCTCGAAGTGAAGAAAGGCGAAAGAAAAACACGGCGAAAAGAGAAGTAGCTGAAGAAAGTTCTCTTAAGGATTCTTGAGTATCACTAATCACAACGAAGGCAGCAGAGTCGAAACGTCAGTGAGCTAATTGATATACGAAAAAAAGTGCAGAAGAGTAAGGGGGTGAGGAAAAAGTAGATGGGGTAGGTAGAGAGAATGAGGGTGGCGGGGGTCGTGTGTGCCAAGTCGGTAAGGTTGCGCACGATATTAACAAGGAAGGCGATTGACCTGTGTGGCCTGACCCAGAGGCGAAAGCTCTGGTGGAAAGCTCGGGTGTCCTCGGCCCTGATCGACCCTCTTCTACGAAGACGCACGATCTGCACACTGTAGTTATCCGGAGACTGTGTTATTTTCGTTAGAAGTTGTTTCGCCTTCTACCAACGTGACGTAGAACACGATGTTTTTTTAAGACAGGAAAACTTACTCTCACAAGAAAAAGATTGAGGACATGAAAAAAAAATATAACTTCTGCAGGATTTATGTAGAAGAAAGTTCTACGACCTACATGTTATAGTTAGGCTTTACAATATATCTGTCCATTTACTTTTCACAGTCATTTCTCAAACCCAATACAGAAAATCGAACACACATGCATTTTTATGTAGAACATAATTTGAATTCAGCGTTGACAACAATATTGATGGAAAATAAGGTTTTCAACCATCATAGGTCGTCATATATTTTTCTTTTTACACATATTTTGGACATTTTGTCAAATTTTCATCCTTTTTCAATTGATAAAGTTAAATCTTATGAAAAATTATTAACACTGGAGTTAGAGGATAATTCCGGGTCCACTTGCATTTTGAAAACACTTTTCCGGATATCCAGCAATTCCGAACTTCCTTGTTTTTGTTTTCATGCTTCTTGGATTGTATTTTTGAAAAATATCTATATAATATGTGAATCTTTTGTCATTCATAATTCCTCATTAAGCTTACCGCAGTCTACCAAGAATTAACGCGTATTCGCTGTCTGAGTTTTCCGGCTGTAGCCGTTCGCGGCCAACCACGGGTAAGTTAAGCGCGTTAATTATGCAGCCTCGGACGAGGCCTTAGCTCGAGCTTAGCTTACCAAGCTAAGCGAGACGAGGCATGAATAATGCAATGTTTGTATCAGCAGTTGCCGTTGAAAAGACGGATGCTAAATTATTCCTATGGACGCCTGTCTCTCCACCCTTCAATCTTATAAAAAATAGTGACAATAAAAAATTGAAATTAATCTTTTTTTTACATCGGAAAAATTGCCTGCTTTCAGGTGAAAAACCTCTAATTTATGTCGTTCATGGAAAAGTGAAGGCTTAGAATGAATTGAAATATCTTCCAATATTTCAATGACTTCTAGTATAATTTCAAGTGACTTCAGATATTTCAGGAGAAAAGAAGAAACAGATTTTACCTCGGAGCAATATGCACCCAAAATTACTCGCGAATAGTGCAATAATAATCGAGCAAGTAAAATATATATGTATGCCAAAGAATCGACAGAATCCCATTGGAATCGTCGGGCGTGCCAGAGGGCTACCAAGGATACTGAATTATTGAGCGACAACGTACTACATAGTGCATTTTAAGTCCCCATCGCTCCTGTCTCGGCTTTTGTTCCCAGTGTTTACTTTCTTGTTTTCCTTTAAAAATTTCAATCAATATTCCCTTCTCGAGCGAGAAACGATTTTCAAAAAATTTTCCATCCACATCAGATCTGCATTTTAAGATAATCCTTCAAATCCTTTTCACCCCAGAATTTTTATCTTTTAAATTTCCGGGTAGAAATTACCCCAATTAACCCCACTGCAAGTAGGGTGCTATTTGGGTGCTATTAGAGAAACTATTTTCTTCAAGTTCTATAGAGTGAATTCTACCTCAAAGTTAATACTCAAATAGATCAGCGTGACAAACTAATTTGGCGTTAAATAGATTTTTTAGCTACGGTCCCAATAAAAGTGGGTCAAACTTATTAAAACCCAACTTTGGCCCTAATACAATTTCTACCTGTAGTTAGTGTTGGTCATAAATAACTTTTCTCAATTTAATGCAGCTAATTTACTTGCAATCATTCGTAATCATTTGCATTCACATACAATCTTATAATCGAAATACAAAATTATGCTCTCCTCACTGACGACACGAAATGATTAAAGTCGGAAGATATCAAATAAATGTTTACTGAATGAAGGACTAAGAATAAAGAACATGACTTTGTCGCTGTAATAAATACAGCGAGGTGGAAATAATGTAGTGAAAGGAGATTTATCAACGTAGAAGTAAAAGCAGTGTATAAATAATACTAAAACATTCACATGTACTACTGGAAAATTATTGCGTGGACATTCCTCGACAAAGAGCGAAAGCGAATAATTCATCTCAACTCCGAAAAAACTATAATGAATCATTTGCTGGCCTCTCATATATGCTCGTCGTTATTAATTAACCGAGTGCAGATACTTGTGTAGCATGTTAATCTACATGAGTGACTATTCTCAAGGAAGATCCAAAAGGAGTCTTGAATTTCTAGGACACCAAAGACATCCTTAAAGTGCCATCAGTTATCTTGCACTTTAAGGCAGAAGGAAGGAAGTGTCTAATCTTCATCCTTCTCTCCTCTTAGTTCCATGAGAAGTTGATATTAATTAAACTGAAATAGATTAAACTGATGTGAAGTTATCCTAAGTAGAAAATTTTTTTCCCAAATGGTTCCAAATTTCACTAACAAAGCAATGTTTTTCAAATTACTTCAAAGAGCTTTGATGCACTACACAATATTCACCAAGCGAAACTATTTTGAATGTAAAACTCGGAAACGTTGAGAAATGCAGAGTGAATTTTATTTTATAAAGCGAAATTTTATTCGTCGCAAATTCGAGGAATTTAAAAGTCTATGAGGGACTTTACCGTCTGTCAGCATTATGTAGAATATGTGGATAATTTTATATCTATAGTATTTTCTTAAATTTGGAAATACCGTGCAAATGTTTGCCTCAGTCTGTCCTTTATCGACCAATTACTGCTAAAATGTTTTTTCTTTTTCGGTCTGTCTGTTTACCCCTTCATTTCTTGTTATTTCTGTTTTTTTCTACCTTGCTAACTTTTCAATTAAATATCAACCCTCATTTTATGACACACGTCGTAAACAGAAAATATTATTGTAGGAGGGGCTTAAGTGCTAATTCTGGTCTTTGTTATTTTTTCCGAGGATTTCATATAGGTATGTACGTAAATTTCAGTGCTGATTCAGCTGTCTGGTGATTAAAAAACTCACAATATTGTTGCTTTGTTTTGAATAATAAGAAATTTTATTAATAGATGTAATAAATATTATGTACTCATGAAAGTAGAAACTGCAAAAGCGGACACGAATTTGAGAAATAAAGAAGATATCTTTTAGTGAAAATTCTCGAATCCCTAATCAAATTCTAGAATAGAGAATTAAATAATATTTGTAGTGAAGAAAAAGGAGCAAAAAATTGAGTTTCGTAAGGAAACAATCAAGCTATTTGCAGTTTTGATTTTCGATTATCTAGTCATCAAGTTTCCCACACTGGTTAACCGTTCTCTCGGAACCACATCACCTGTCAGTAATTCAAGTCACGTAAGTTTGTGCAGATCGATTCCTGGTACCAAACTGACTATCAAAGCTCTAAACTAGTGAGGAGAATTTTTTATTTAATATAAATGCTGAACCAAAATCATTGTTGACACTTTACCTTGAGATAAATCAAAATACATGAAAATAAATCAAAATAATCAAAACAATTAGTTGATTTTTTAAAATGGTTTTTAAAAATACTGTTTAAGAACATGAGTCTAGTTAGGACCTGATTAGTTCCCCATTAGTATGCCTAAATTTGGGCGCTATCTAACAAGCCCCAATTGTAATTGTAAATAGCCTCAGCCTAGAACTATCATTCGAACCGTTAGAACCTCAAGAACATTAATCAAAGTCTAAATATTGATAACGTATACATAATGAAGCTAATTTACATAAAAAACTAAAAAATCGTGATAAAATTCTAAACGAAATGAAGTAGCTATTTCAGGAGCGTAACAAGCTTGAATGAAGGGACTAACTAAGGTCAGATTTACTGGTTGTTTGCATAATATCGGTTTCGCGTTTAACCCGAGATTAAGATTGCCTGAAGATTAACGAGACAAGTCGAAAGGATGTCGTTCACTGCTGGCTATCGTTGCTACCCGGTTGTTACATTAACGTTAAAACGTAATTCAGCCTAATAGCGTCGTTCCCGTTTCCAGATAGGCTTTACATTTCCTAGCAATTTTGTCAACTTTACACATATTTACTTTACACTAAAAAGTCTTTTAAAAATTACACAGTCTTTTTTGTCGACTAATTTGACTTTTTTTTTTATCACGAATTCAAGAATTTTAGGTGAATTTCGGGAACTATGAGGGATTTTATGAAATTTTCAAGAACTTATTTTAAAACGTTATTAAAAATACGTCAACAGCGTGAGATGTTAGCAATTTCGGTTTAAAAGCATTAAAGTTACGGGTACTTCTAATGCTAATCAAACGCAGTAAATGTATATAAGGAACTTATTAATGTCACTATACTTACTCCAAACTTTGGGTTATGTGCTTTTAAGGCCGTAAAGCTTTAAGGTAACTACCCTAAATTTACATGCATGGTTGTGTATGATCGCTGAAGTTTTGTTTACGTCTCACCTCACTTGAATCGCCAAAATAATTTTACAGCTTTTGCCTCAAAAGTACCTCTCAAGAACTAATTTTATCACTAAATATCAAACTTATTGGTTCAAACCAGAGTTTGGTATTATTAAATTAATAAATTATAACAAGAAGTTATTCAATTTGGTCTGAGATAATTATGCTATAGTACACACATACTATGGCTGTAATAAAAGTAAAGATATTTTTTTCACCGTTGTATTTCAGGCAATAAGCCGAGATTTGGAATAAAATTTACTTTTAACTTTTGTAGGCATTTTTTTGCAATTGCGTATTTCTTGCAGAAAAAAATAGAAAGGCACGTAGTTTTAATTTCAATTAATAAAATTCTTTAATAGATTTTATGGACAATTAAGATTTCACAATGCAAATATCAGTTGCAAAATATTTAGCACTGGAAAAATGTGCATCGCCATTTGTTTCTTTGTTATTCGTTAATATTAATCGTATCAGGTTTGCGAATAACGAATAAATGAATGGCAAATACAGGAATAATGAAATAAATAAAAAAAATTGAACGAGATTTCATTCGAATAGAATTTATTCCTTAATCACGATAAAATACTTCTCTTTTGTTTTTATTTTTTAATCACTAATTGAATTTAATTTTGCCCAACTCTGGTTCAAACTAGGCGTGCAAAGTTGGACAATTTTTTTATTGAAATCATAAAAATGTGAAGAATAGAAAAAGTGAGAAATGCGAGCTGCGGTAAATCAATTTGTCAGAAAAAGTTAAAAATTGGTATGAAAGGGTTAAGGTAACTCTAGAAAGAGTGAGTTTATGGGAGCTTGCAATTTGATCTTTGGTCGTAGTGTGATAACGAAAACTAGAGGGGACAAGGTAATCCCGGTGATAACATCAGGGCTGTAAGCTTTGAAACGCGTAACGAGATCGTAACACGGCCCTGTCCTGGCTCGGAATACGAGATTCGGGATACATGAAAAGTCGGTCCGTGTAATGCATTTAATATGACCAATATACGGTTCACCCCGCCTAATCAAACCGAGTAATTGCTGTCTCTCGCTTTGCACCATATTGAAGATTTCTGCGGCACGTGGTGCAATTTATGGACCAAAATCACCCTCTTTATAATCGCAGATTTCTTATTACGACTCATTAAACCTAAAAGTATCACTCTAATCGACTCCAATTAATTAACTATAATAAAGTACGTTTGGCTTCGTAATGTATTTTGTCCGTCCATTCACATTGAAGTTGCTTGCGCTTGCATTAGTTTTTGAATTTTTTTGTTTTAGGTATTAATAATTTTTTTAATTAATTAATGTTGGTGATTTGAGTTTGATATTTATGCCAACTATGTTATTTTTTAAGGTATTCTATAACTTTTATATGTGATTTATTTAACAGATTTTAGAAGATTTCCAAGACTTGCAAACCTTGCAAAGGATTCGTGGAATTTTAAGCGATTTTAAAGTTTCTTTTCTCGAACAATTGTAACATAAAATATAAAAGTTGACCTACATATTTAGCTCGAAAGCACATTTCAGGGGTTGCAGTTTAAAACAGTCCCTCGAGTCTCTCGAGATAGTTAGCCTCGCCGACTAGACGTCCTCTCTAATATTGTTAATCGTAAAGTTTAGGTTCTGTTCACAAGTTTGTGGACACAGCAAGACTAGAGATGGGACTGTTACTTGAAACTTTTCAAGTCTAAGTTTGTAAACGGGGTAATGGACCATATTTAGAGAGCTGAATGCGAATTTCAAGTTGCACTTATGGTGTTACAAAATTACAAGACTTTGGTAATTATAGAAATGAGCAGGATGTCTATAGCGATCTTTCCTTTTCAAATTTCCGGTGAATTCCTGGATTTCCAGGATAAAAAATAACCAGGGTGGCAATTCGGCAGACTATTTGAAATTTCCGGTCATAGATAATTATTAAAAGAACGAAAACTTGAATTTTACTGCGATCAGAAGTAAACTCGTGGTCTTTTAATTAAATTTCCGGTCATTTCCCGGTTTTTTCCGGATCAATAAAATTCCCGATCTTTCCTAGTTTTTCCCGGTTTTGTTCTGATTAAAATTTGAGATGGTTCAAGTAAAATGTTTCACTCTCATGAGTTTCTGTCTCGTGTCTGTAAGCTGCTGGACGTCGGCCAGAATTGGTGCTTGACAGATTATATTTTCGCAGTTTCTCGAACTGGGACTCGGCAGGATTACCAACCCGAAAGGATCGACCTGCCTAGGTCGTTAAAACTTTTAAAACTAGCATACGAGGCTCGACATAGACGTGTTAAACTACAGAAATTCCTACATCTGCCCTATCAGCAATACACCTAGAGTAAAGTAGAGCAAAGCCCGGTTTACCTAAAAATTTTAGATGACTCTGCAGGTCCATACTTAATCATACTTCAAAGGTCAAGAGGATGCTCTATAAAGAGCGAGTATACTCTGTGATGTTGAACGCGAAATTAATAACTGAGGCCTAAAGTACTAAATATAGTTTTTTTTTTAAAAACCTTTAGTGCCAATTATTATTATTTGTACTTTTCTCTCCATCAAGCATTTTTTCAATGCAAAGTGAATCAGAGTACACTTCAATGACAAAAAAAATGTGAAAAAAATGTAGAAAAAAAAAGTCTAAAAATTCTGACGAGTTGGCTTTGTTACGGGGGGTGAACTTGTGATCCAATTTGCAAAGAGAACCTAATGAATTTAGTGTTTTTCTGTTCTCTGGGAATCAGTCAAATGGAAGAGAAATAAATAATTTCTTACTGTCTCTGCACGTAGTTGAAATAGGTTTTGACGATAAAATTACTCACCTGAAACAGAAAGAAAAGAATATTCATTAGAATTAAGTACATAAATTAGTTTATGTTTTAAAATATATTTTTTAAGTATTCAGGCCTCACAGTACCTATGGGAAAAAATAGGGTATGTAGAGTGTTTTTTTTTCTTTACAAAAATCGGGGAGTTTTGCAATATGAGGGATAAAAAGAAAAAGAAGACTAAATTAGAACGCTATCTATAGATAGCGTCATAGCTGGGAAAACCCAATTGTAAATAGGACATCCCTACTGAAACCCTAACAGCGCTAGTTTATAACTTTAATAAAATAGTTTTCGTAATAGCAGCTGAATAGCACCCTACTTGCAGTGTGGGGTCAATTGGGGCAATTTCTGCCCGGGGATATAGGGACCAGTCTATAAGGCCTGAGTATTGCAATTTGGTGGAATTATTTAAGGTGAACTGAGGTTTATCTGTAAATTGAAAAGTTTAGGAACTCGGTTGTTGTAGCGATAAGCTTTTGGAACAAGTATGGGAACCACGAGTGGGAACTAGATGCTAATTAAGGAATACCGAATCATCGCGGTATGCTCGCCCCGTAAGGAATCCGCCTGCTTGAACTCTAGAGTCGGCCATGTGAGACCACGCGATTGTGGTTTGTGCGGTTAGGAATCACGTTCTAAGGGGCGAAAATCGATCTATCGACCGATCAGGACGAGAATGGGATAATAGACTCCTCGAATTGCACGAGTACCCAAGCGAATCTGAGGCTTAGGAGGAGATCGGCTCCTAAGTAGATTTATTGCCGATGGGACGACCCGCCATGTTGAATAAAAAACGTGCAAAGTAGCGGATTTAGAACACGGGTTTAAATCAAGATGAATGTGAAACTAATCATATCTTTGTAAACATTCGCAGCTCACAACAAAAACAAAACACAAAATAAACTTAAAGACAAGCATACACAAAAAGTAATAATTGTAATTATTCTTATCTTAAGCGATAATTGACAATCTTGTCCTTTCATGGTGAAAAGGTGACAAATTCCCAAAATGGAATTAACATCTAGATTACATCTTTAGAGTTCAAGTTCTTCTGCATGTTTAGAGCAGTGTTGAAGAATGTAAAAAAGCGAGAATGTCCAAAATAGAGACGATGTGAACAACTTCGGGAAAGAATATAATATGGAAAAAAAGGAGAAGAGATAGAAGATAGAAGCAAAGAAATGTACTTCCTCTACTAATTTGCTAGAAGACCGTCATCCATCTGCAGCTCCAGAGTGTAACTACTTTGCGTCACGCCATCCACTTTTAACAGTCACGGATCTGTTCCACGTTTCCCTTCCTATTCTTCTTACCACTCTATTTTCTTTTTTGTTCTCACTCTTCTTGTTATTTCTCCTCCCTCTTTCCTTATCTCGATATGTCTCTTTTCTTCTCGTTTGTCAGGACTTTCTTATCATGCCTCACTTGAATCATCGTCCTCTATTTATGCAATCTTTTACCCTCTATCTGACCAACTGGAACCTTCAAAAACAACTTAAGGGCAGACGTTACTTATCATAAGAGAAAATTTAGTTTCGCCAACTTTATGTTTACAATAATAAATATTTTTCACTACTAAGCCATTTACCTCCGCTCAGAGAGAAATTGCTCCAATTAACACTACTGTAAGTAATGGCGAAACTAAATTTGCTTTATGGTAATTATCATATGCTCTTAAAAATTTCAAAGATACAACTCAAACTTCCAAGAAAGAAATTTAATAAAAATAATATGATTGTTTAAACTATCTTACAGTTGGTTTTATAAGTCGAGAAACTTTTAGCATAATTAGTTAATAGTTATGTTTGATCTGGAACACGAAGTGAGGTAGGAACTTAAGTAAACCGTCTTTATAAGTTATAACCGATAAAAGCGAGTGTAAACGTCGAGATGGTTTTGCGAAGTTGAAATATAGTTTTCATAAAAGATGTTTGAACGTAGCATGCTTTCGCTACTTTGGTCGATCGAACGTTGACTCGTGCTACTGGAAAGAGGAGAAAACGCAAGTCAATATTCTTGAAACGTTACTACTTTTTCCATGCGCAACGTTTTCCTCCTTCTCAGAAAATATGTGGCGACAGTCCACCAATGTCAATATTTCTCAAAACGGCCGCCACATTTCTCCATTTTTGTATGTATTCGCATCGTTTTCTTTTTCTCGCCGCATTCAAGAGGACAGGTTCGCTCCCTAGATTTCAAACAACTTTTGCCGAAAGGAAATGGCAAACGACTTCACTCCCGTCTTCTTTTAAAGAAAATCAGTTCAACTATATTTCATTCGATTTATATTTTTAATTTATAAATAAAAAAATATTAAATTATCATTAATATTATAGCTTATTCGATTTTTACGACGCAGGAAACCTTTTAATTTTTTACATTAGTTTTGAATTTTGGTTATTTGAAGACTTACAGATGAAAACGAAATTTTTCAAAATTACATGTAACCGTAACTTCCTTAATATTCAATTAAATTATGAAGAAGCAAAAGGTGAAAAAGTGAGAAAATATTATAACATATGATGAGTGAACGTTTTATCTACATATTTTGCTCCTCCCATTCACATGATTCTGCAATGCTTTGGAAGAAGCTTTTTACACCGAAAACTCGTTGTTAAAAGATTCAATGTGAACTTTTAACAGGATCTAAAATAAGCAAATGTTTTGCGAAAGCTCATTGGAATCGAAAATGCACTTTTGCTGAGATCGCAAGTTCGAAGGTAGCGTCGAGGGCAATGAGAGGGTGAATTATAAAGTTCGACATGAGGCAACCTGAGGGCACAAAGGTTTCCCTTTGTGTTCGTGGTCCTAAGGGTATTTCAGGGACGTTTGCCAAGTCTCGCAAGGTGGGTTTCAGTGAGAGTAGAAAGTGGGTATGGGCAGCGTTCCTCTCTTGAAAACCTTGCCGATCCCTGCTTAAATATGCCAGAATGATGAATATTTGAATGGTCGCTTCCGGTGAGAAGCCGAAGCGAACTTCTCTTCTCGCCTTTGGCCAAGGCTCGGATTTGGATTATTGAAATCACGTCACGTACACAATATTCGACCAACGTCGATTACAAAAACTGAAAATCGCATCTCTACATTTCCAAACATGAGCTTTTTTCAAATGGACAAAATGAAGATATAAAAATTTAAAAGAAATAGGAAAAATCGATCCTAATAGAAAGGAAGGCAAAAATGTCGAGTAGACGTATAAATTCTTTGGAATTTATGGATTATGGGAAAAAGGGAGATGCAGGGTACCCCGTAAACAAGGATGGCAGAGTATCTGAGAGAAAAGCACTACTCCTAAAGTATCTCGTAAAACCACCCCTGTCGATACATTAAGGTTCGTGGTGTGGGTGAAGCAAGAAGAAAACGAGTAGGATACAAAGGATGAACTATAAAGACACTAAACGTTCTCTCTCCTTCGCTTTCGCTTCCCTCATTTTTCCTTCACGTTGATTTTTTTTCTTGATAAGAAATACACGATAACAGAATTCTTTTGAGAAGAATACAACGTTTCTTTCGAAACTGAAAGGGTCTACCTAAGGAACCTTAATAAATTACTTGTATTAGTTCAAGTGAAATTGTACTTCATCGCTTTGATTCATTCATTTGCAAATATTTATCAAATGAAAGATTGTCATAAAATAAATTAAAACCTTTCACGTAGATATAACAAGTAGATGTAATCAGTAGATTTTTAAAGTGATTTAATTTCATTTTGAAACGTTCGGATAAATCCACCTAGAGAAATTTTCTTAGAAACGGTTGCAAAGAGATCAGAACACCTACATAGTTGATGTACAGCTTCCGCTGGGATGTCTACCAATCTCTCTCCCATTCTTTCCTTCTCTTTATTTTTTTTCGCCTTAGCCATTTGTTTGTTCGTCGCACAACTTTTGCGGGAATATATCATCGAGAGCATCTAACTTCTTGCATCATTCTTCATTCACAGAGTGAAGCCAAACAAAAACGGAAAGAAAGTAGAACGCTATTCTCTACTTTTTAATATTCAATTTCTGTTTTTCTCCCAAAGCACAGATATATTTTAACTTATCTAAGATAAGTCCTTTTGTCAGAATTCTTTTATTATGAAATATTAAAATGAGACATTTTTAATGATTTCAAAGAATTTCAAGCGATTTAAATCTTTAAAAATCACTTAAAATTCCTTAAAATCACTTAAAAAGTTCTAAAAGGATGTCTAGATTTTACTGTATATTTCGCGACCGAAATATCGAAAAATTGTATTACGATCTTTAGTAGAGTCGTCACTTTTTTCTAGAGATAAGTGTAATAGCTGACGGTACAATTTTTTTTCATTTTTAGGGAAGAGGCTGCAAGCTAGAGAAAGGAGCCAATGAAACTGTAATGACGTCCATCCTGGCGACGAGCATAAAACTTTCTAGGCTACTAAGCCAACTTCTGCAGCTCTTAAAAACGTTTAAAAGTTCGCTTCACCTTAAAAAGAAGGTGCTTGAAATCTGTCTTGAGATGTGTGAGTGTTTCGAAACGTGAAAAATCGTAATCAGATAGATTTAAATTTTTCACATAATGAATTTGGAACTCCTCATTTTTCAATACATATTCAGTATTTTAAATTACCATACAGTAATAGATTGATTACTCACTAGAGATATACCTGGGGTCGCCTATTTTGACTATACTAATTTTTATTAATTGAGAAATTGGAAATGGATAGGCTTCGTAACCACATGATTACTCGAATCCTGTCAATTATGATACAACATAAACAGAACGGATTTCAGAAGACGCTAACTACAATTTATTGATTTTCATAGTTATATGACATTAATGCTTGCTCTGTGATACAGACGATTATTGATTTTAGCGAGACGATGGCAACATAATTGGATTAAAATTTCATCCGACTACTCGTGCCAGAGTTCCCCGATTCGATTGCAATTCCTCTGCTGAGCCCCATTTTCCCTCGATTATAATAAAATAATACTCTTTAGAAGTGACGTTAAAAGCGCATCTATTATTACCGAAAAAACTTTTTCAAGCTGCTTATTGTTAGCATTTAAAAAGCTGTGTTCCTTTATACATTAATAAACCATAGAATAAGCGGAACCATAAAAACAGCCCAGATTCATTTGATTTTTCTATCCACTCGGAATATTTTCAATTAATTCAACTTCCTTTTTCTATGAATAAAAGATGGAAAAGAAAACCGCTTAGAAATCAAGATATTAGAAGAAAGTTCATTGAAATTTTATAAAAAGCCTCTATAACAAATGAATTCAGTAAAATCGGAAAAATTCGTTAAAAGAAAGTCGAAAAAGAAGTTTTAAAAAGCCCTTTTTCCAATGGAGGTTAGGCAAACTTTTAAACAGCGAGAGGAGAAGATGAAAGCAATTAAAAGCTCTAGAGCTTTCATTATGATTCTAACTCTTTCGTATAAGCTTCATCGTCGAAAGTAGATGGAAATTTTCATTGAATGATTTCGTTGTCATCCTGATTTTAAAGGCAGAAAATGAGGATCCGTGAGCTAATAAATTAATCCTGGGCTAGTAAAAAATTCATTTAATTAAAAGCTAAATGATTCTAAATGGGACGAATCATGACTTCGATTGTATTCACATTCTCTTTCTGATGAATAAGACATGAGTATTTAAGGACTGAACTACTTGATGATTTTCTAATCGAAAAATAATTGTGGTACTGATGGATACTAGGACCCCAGTAGGGTCGCCATATCTACTATTGGGGCTTGCTGGATAGCGCCCTAATTTAGGCACTGATAGGATTAATATGACTGCCTTCCTGCCTGCTTACACTATATAGATTTTCTATCTAAAGTTTTTATAAAGGTGGGGCAAACTATTTCTAGCCCGACTTGGGTCCTAGAACAGTTTCCTTCCAGGTTTCAAGAAATTCACGTGAATTTCTTAAGCTCTGGTGAGTGTATTCTAAGGATAGAAAAAATACAATAAAATATTAAGGGATGAGAAAACAAGTTTTGAGAATCTGTGTAAGCATATTTTCTGAGTAAATATGGCGACTTGAGCCCTCTAGGTGGAGAAAAGTAAAGTATTGTGGGTGAAAGGTTGAAGGGGTGGAGAGGAATAAAAGAAGGAAAGAGAAGAGAGAGCTGATGATGCGTTATTTGCGGAAGCGGTGAGCGGCACACAATGTCGATGAAAAACGAGGAAAAAAAGTAATGGAAGAGAGAAATACGAGAGGTTTAACGATCCTCCCCTAGTCTTTGCGATACAGCCTTGGCTCAACATTCCTTTCTCGATACGAACTGACCTCTTGCTTATCTTGCAACTTCCTTTTTATTTTCATGGAGTTTCAAATCATATAAAATAAATAAAATAAGGAAAATGAACACAAATATAAATGATTCTTCGCAAACACTTTTTAAAAATTACAGTGATCACAGTACCTATTGTCGTTAACGGAAATACTAATAAATAATTAACGGAAATACTAAAAATATTTGGTTAAAAACAAAAAAAAATCCTTGACCTACAATCCAAGTTAATAAAATTTAAATTAATAATTCAGGAGAAATACAAAAGAGTTAAAATTAAATAAAAGAGTGGCAAGAGAAACTAAAAGAATTTTAAAGAATTGAAGAGGAATTTAAGAAAATTTTGTCCGAGTTCAGAAGAATTAAAAAAAATTTAAGGTGAGAAAAGGTGAATAGGTGACGACGTGTGATGAATAAATTGTTAAAAATAAAATATATAATAATTCCATTCTTTCGAGCTGTTATGAAAATTCAGTTTGCTCGTAAATTATCCGCGATACCAACCACGCCATGGGGTTGACTTGTGAACCCATGAATATTCTGCACACGTCCCCTTGGAACGCAAGAAAATTGTCACGACTTTTCTTTTAATTCACGATTCCTTCTTCTTTCACACAGTTTTGACTTTGTTATATTAAAAAACGGAAAAAATAAGCTGTCAAGTTAGTATTTTGAATAAATGTGGAAGAAGATTAGGTTTTTTGATTGATTATTCAAAGCAATCTTCCCGCTTTTGTATTGTAAAAGAAAGCATTGTGGGTTTCATATACAATGGAGAGTGTTTTTTCTTTAGAGATATTAAAGAACTGTAGTATAAAAAACACACTATATTCCAAGTAATGTGCTATACTGGAGCTATTATAGGGCCCCAGTAGGGTTATTTTATTTAGGTAGTTAGAAATCGACTTGGACCATAGTATTATTTCTTCATTATTCAACACTTTTATCCACATTTAAATACAAATTTTACACCCTGGGATTTACTGGACACAAGTTTCGACCGTTGTTAACTGGAATTGCCTATTTCCTAAATATTTAATAATTTTCGATTGTTTTACACTTTCTCATAGTGCAAGACAAACATTTTCCATTAACATTAAATTAAATATTTTATGAGTATTCAATTTTTCATTAAACTTTTTACTGAATTACTCTTTTATATGAAACACGTAAGTCTACGAAATGAGGTAATTTAAAAAGACCATTTCGAATTTTCATTCCCATCAAAATTGTTAACAGAATTATATATTTTCATGTACCTCGTAAAGTACTGTACAAAAGCAAATATATTTTCATTGCAGATATGAGTTTAAGTTCGTTAAAAAATAACGATTCGAGCACCATTATGAATTCAACCGTTGAATTGCTAAATATAATTCCGTGTAACTTGCGTAAATGAGAGAACCAGCAAGATAAAAAAGAATGAAGCCTTATTGCATAATTTGGAATAATGTTTGAAATCAATTAAAAATTAATTAGGTTAGGTGATCAAAGAATTTCGATTACGTTGCAGAATCAAGATCAGGATATGTTTCGCGTCGGCTAATGGCAGCATTAAAGGTGTCTGTGTGAGCAAAGGTGGTCTTAATTTGGCGTCTGCTCATGACACTTGTAAATTAGTTCAACCCTTAGTCCTCGAATTTAGTTGGCAATTTGTTCATGAAATATAGGTGAAGAAGAAAATTTATGCAAGAGGTAATATGGCACCAATATCAGCCATCACAGTAGCTATTATTGTTAAAAAAAGGTGATTTTTTAAATACAAATAGGCGAGAAATAGGTGATCAAAGAAATTTAAAAAATTTAAAAAGAATGCAAAACATTTGGAAGAAATGTCACTGGTGAATAGATGCCACCTGTGATAATTGTAATATTAGTTTATATAATTCAGATAAAATTATTGTTTAAATCAACTTTGAATTTTATTAAATAAGACGATGATTTATACAAACTATCCATAAATAAATCAAGTCGATAACACCATCATAAATTTACTAGAGCCTGTGCATGAAGATTATTAGTGAAGCATAGTAAAATTAAATTTGATGGTAATTGTAAATCGATTAACGACCCTTTAATTAATCCAAAATTCTGGAAATATCGGCAGAGAACGATATTTTATTGCAGAAAAGCACCAAATGCGAATCGGAAATTCGTGAAACATTGGTTGCACGTAACGAGTTAATATTATGAGAGCAAAGGGGTTGGAATATGTGGATTTCGGTATAGTAAATTAGCAGGGTACGAGTTGGCGAAGGCAATAAACTGAGCAATCAATTTTCTCGTATACCTGCCAAAAATAAATACTGTGAATAATTTACTACAGTGGAATTAGTACTATTGTAACTAAATAATATAGAATTTTTATTCGCCTAATAGTTCTAAATAGCTCCAGTCTAGAACTTTAAGAGAATATTTTTCCTAATAAAACCCGAGTTGCATCCTGCTTGCAATGGGGTCAATTTTGTGGCAATTTTTACCCGGGATTTTCCTAGGGATTTCAAGAGGCTTTACAAAATCTCAACAAAGATCTCAAAACATCTTAAAGAATTTAAGATGTTTTTATATTAAAAATTTTAAAGAATTTTAAAAGAACATCAAAGTATTTAAAGGTTTTCAAAAAATAAAATAAAAATGTCTTGTTTTGACATGAATCAAAAGACCTAATATTAATATATTTGATTAATTAATTAATACTTCTATGAGGAAGCAAAGTACTCATTAAAATGTGAATAAAGTTGCGAACGTTCAAATGAACGAAATATTTTTTTCAAATTATATTTTATCCAGAAATATTGTGCCAACTAAAAATAACAATCAGGATTACAAGTTTATTTCATTTTTTATTATTTTCAATGTAAATGAATCAATATTTAAAAACTTTTTATAGTTACAAATACAATCAATACAAAAATTCGTTCATTTGAACGTTCAGAACTTTTGAATCATTCATTAAATGAGTACAAAAGTTAATACAATTTCACATCTACTTGTATAATTACAAATTCAATTCAGTTACGTACTAGAGGATGTAAGTTTATAAGTCAAAATTGAAGCTATATTCAAAGAGCATATAAAGAAGTAGCATAATTGCAAAGTTATACGGCTTGAACTTATCCCCGAACTTAACTTAATACTTCTTCACGTTTTAAGTGTACTTATCGCTGATTCAGATTAAGAGAGTATTATTTTTATATATTAAGCTGTCTATCACTAGATTCATCGATGGTAAGGATAATCTAGAGGAAAGTTAGATTGGAAATTTGAAACTTTACTTTTATGCACACACTCTAATGCACATGCATGAGATTATTGTGTATGTTGAGTTTGTATGTGTTATATTCGTATACGTTACATGGACAAGACCATAACGCGATTATATGCACATCTATAGGGACGTACGCAGCAAGCCGACCTGAAATAATCTGACTTGATTTAACGGAATTCGCGTTGCAGTCTCGCACGAGTAAATCAAATGCACGTGACTCACGGCAGCGAATGTACTATGTACGACGTATGAACGTTCTGCTGTGGCACAAACCGGAAATGGATCAACACCTGCATGAATCATCGTAACACAAGAGGCCTTTGCGCCCTCGGGAAATGGGTTAACAGTTGTGCATACCAGCCTTGGTCAGAGGGTGCATGTGGGGTTTAGTAATATGGTGTGTGCAAAGCACAGAACATTAACGCAAGTTTTGCGTTGTTCCATCACTGTTTATTGTTTGCTATGTTTACAAATTCGCTTGGATTCTCAGCGACTCTCTACACTAAAGGGAGACTGAAATTCAGTGTCGAGCACTGCAAATGGCCATTAAAATTACACTGCTGTTTACTGTGCGCGCAATATTATCCGAATCGAGGGGTTATTTATTCGCGAGATCGACGTTAACGAGGATCTCGTTTCAGAGTTGCGCGAGGTTTCGTGCAGCATAATTTTCATAGGTATCCTTGAAACAGAGTTTCGAGGGTTTGTCTGAAATTTCAGAATTAGCTGCAATATGTTGGTTTTGGAATTAATTGAGTTTAATACTAATCATAGCTCCAGAGGTTTTACTGGGTTCCTTGGGAATTTAATTATGCTGGCTGCTTTGGTTAATACAATGATAGACTTTTGAGAAAATGATAACATTATGTAATCTAATATTTAGTATAATATCGTTTCAAAATGGGGAAAACAGGGTTGCGTGTCAGATAATAATATAGTAGTTTTTAACCGGTAAAGTTAATATTTAATATATGTTTTGTTTGAAAGTTTAAAAGAATCGCTTTTCAATTTGATAGACAAAGAATATGAGAATCTGTGGGTCAAAAAAATTTCTATGGACAAATTGTTATTCAGAAGTCGTTTCTCGATCGATTGAACGTTTTATTTAAAATTAAATCATGGCCGATTTTTAAAAAAGTTTTTTATTGTTTTATTATTTTAAAAAAATGAAGAAAAAATGCAATTGTAATCAAGAGAATTCAAATTCTGCACGTGGGGTGTCTAAGATCTAAAAAATATACACGACAATTTTGGTCTTTTATATTTTCGCATATTCGCCGATTTTTTTCGACAAATTTTTTTTCCAATGCTGGGTAGTACTGAGAATCTTGCTTTATATACATATATTTGTAGACACAGACAGTCTGCCGTCGCGCCGCTGAGCTAATAATTCCCTTTCGAGGACTTTGCATAATAAAGCACACTGCACGTGAAATTGTATCATGTTATTTTACTCATCTCATGATGAAGCATAAAGACCAACAAAATGTTTCACGTTTAGATCAGTAAAGTCGCTGAATTGCAGTGGAAAGCTATTTAAACCTCTCTGCTTTCAAATAAGGCGAACTATTCGAGCTTTCCTGGTAGACGGATGCCAGGAGTGAAATTGCAATGTTCGAATTATTGTGTCACTCCTCTACTTTGAAGCTTTCTATATTTTTTAACAACTTTACTGTCAATATATTAAATCGTTTCATATTGTGCGTTAAGTACATCGAGGGAATTTCTAATTGATGAAAGAATTGATTCTCCCGGGTAAAAATTGTACTAGGGCCCAAGTCGGGTTCTAACTAAATAGATTTTTAGCTAGAGCTAAAATATTTTAAAAAATATTAAAAATATTTAGTTAAATTAAAAATATCTAGTTAAAACCCGACTTGGACCTTAGTACAATTTCTACCCTTTCTAGTACAATTTCTAATCCCTTTAAATTCCTATAGTATATATACTCGTCTAATTAAAAAGCTTTATCTTAATTTGCCAATCAAGAGACTAAATCAGATTGAAACTGACATTAATTTCATAGATAATTAATAATAGATAATTCTGATATATGTTAAATATTTCGAATATTTTATAATGCATTTTATTACAAAATTTGAATAATATTCATAAACTCACCCTTTTTTCAACTTCTTTTTCTCCATTTTTACTCAAGTTGCATAAATGTATAATATTCCTTGCTTCAAAACTTTTCTATATGCACAATTTATATTAATGCACCAGTACATCAGGTTAATGAGCAAAGGATCCAAATTGTAAATAATACTTTTATACTTTATAAATAAGCTACACGTGCTAGCCTATTGCTTGAAGTATAATCTATAAGATACCTGACATGTCATTTTTACACTTACGTAAGATTATGAACGTTATCGCATGATAGCAACGTATATGGGCATATCTCTACAATTTTTCATTTTCAGCATTTTCAAAAAAAGAAAAATAATTTAGTGGCACAGTCCTCCAATCGATCTTATCTTCTTTTTTAGGCCTTAAAATGAGAGGAAAAATTTTGGAAACTCAGTTTCCGAGCTCGGTACGTAAGTGAAAGCGAAAAAAAAAATAAATTAAAAAGGTTATGAAACTATCAAAAATAATGTAGTAATTTTAAATCAATAATTATTTGTATTCTTACACATATACTTACACATTCACACATCCACAGGAATACACTATATGCTAGGATTACTAAATTACTAAATGTTCATAGTTTGCTAGGATGTCATAAATAATAAAAATCCATCATTCGTTGTATAGAAGGTGAAATACTTTAGAATGTTTTGGCACGAAACGAAAACAAGTTTCAAAGAAGCAAAGATATTTTTGGGGTTATCAAAGAGACTTTACGGATAACTTCATGTCATCAAAGGAACTGTTTAAATTGTATTTTTTTGTTCAAATTTTGACTTCTCAGAATTATTGCCTTGAAAACTCATTCGGACTTCGTTTACGCAGTAACCGATTTACCAACACATTATACAAGTGTGGAAGTACAGTTTTCCAACATAAAATTCTACCCAGCTATTGATAAACAAGTGTGCCAGCCGAAAAAATGATTTTTTCCCTTGAGTTTCCTTTCCGATACTATTTTTCTAAAAGCCCATACTCTGGATCTATTATAGGCACATGTTTCATTTTGGTGTCATTTTATAGAGTAGAGCATGTAGAATACGGTGTTTTTTTAATTTATTTCAAAAACCAAACGGTAAAAAAGTTACGGGGAAAAAAGCAAATTTGAGATAAATTTCAATAATTTATCATCACAACTTTGGGAATTTTTTAAAATTTACACATGGCAGGCACACCTATCTAAAATATATTTTTCGTATATTAATATACGTAAGAACACTGCAAAAAATGTTCAGCCCCCAAAAAATTTCGGTAAGAAAAATACAGCGCGTGAAAAATTGTAAAGTCATAAATCACCACATTGACTTATAGTATTTTAGGTGGTTTTAGGGATTGTAACGAATGGATAATAGTTCAAATCGATTGAAACACTACAGTAACCCTCAAAATAGTATATTTTCTTGGGAAAAATCGATATCAAGTGTAGCTTTTCTTCTCGATTGTGGGCGAAACTGTGCATCATCACAAAAATGAAAAATTGTAGAGATATGCCCATATATATATAAACCAAAAACCGATAATATAAGACACTGAATTTAATCTGCGAACCAGGCGACAGATAAGTTATTAGTTCACAAAAAGGACAGAAGTATGAAAGAAACTATATAAGTGCTGTGCATTATTGTTTTTATAGTTGGAACAATATTTCTGGATAAAATAGAATTGAGAAAAAATATTTCGTTCATTTGCACGTTCAAAACTTCTGACACATAAGAAAAACATGTAGAATTACTGCGCATGTGTCTTTAGTCACCATGTGTTCTCTTACACATGTTTAGAATGCAACTGCATTTCACTTTCACTAACACTCTTGAGATATCACAATCACAGTGGATTTAAAATGTAGAACAAGGACTTTAAAATCAACGAAAGATCGCATGTGAAAACTAATTACTTTTTAAATGGAAGGATATTATACTCTTGACATGTGAGCTCATGCAGATGACAAGCAACTTTTGAATGCTTGTATGTGTATTGTCACAAACAGTTATCGTCTTTTGAAAAATTCTAGAAGAGAAGTTAATTTCATTAATTAATGTTAATTTTCATTGAAAATATTTTCAAAGAAAAAAAAGAGTAATTTCCATAAAAATATTTTTCAATTAAATATTATAGAAACTTCAAAATTTATTTAAGTTTATTCCTTTTTCTTTGTTATAATAGTATTTTACGCAGAAAAGAAAACAAAGCACTAGTTGTGGGAAATTGCACATAAAGATATGAAAGTTAAGGATAAGTAAATATTAATTTCGAGTGCACATGGTGTATCTTTTTTGTTTACTTTATTTTAATATTAATTCAAACGATATCCATGGAATTATCACATGTACTGTACAGATTTAAAAGTTTTTGGACTCAAATTGACTGACACATTGAACTGATTGGTGATTTAGCCTTAACAAAGGCATTTAAATTGCAGGAGACAATGTTCTAGGGAATTGTTGGACGCGATTAACTTTTCATTCACGAATTCACAAAAGACTTAACACAAAAATTGAAGGAAACTATATAGGGAATATCGCGGCCGCTGAACTGTTTCTGAACTCGAGTGCTGACTAGAATGTAGCGATGTTGCCGATTCCGTTAACGCCAGGGAATAAGTGAGAGGACAATATGTCTCTTTAGTGGGTGGACGAGAGAGAAAGAAAATGAGTGAAAGGAAGATACAAAATGAGAGTTGACAGAGAAAGAGAGACTAGAAGTGAGAGAAAAAATGTTGAAGAAGGAACGGTAGTTGAAATAAAAGGAGGACAATATTCTACAGAATAGTCCCACAAGGTGAATCATCGACAGTTGGATTATAGAGGGGATACACGTGTGATTAAAAAACCAATTTACGTGATGCACAGAAAATAGATCTTGAAGTAAATAGGTTCAAAGTCGCGATTTTCATCCGATGTTGCCAAGTTTATCTCTTTAAATCTGCAATTCTAAATATAAACAATACGATTTCTAACTGTTTTATTTTTTGAACTTCAGACACTTCTTTCTTTCATTTCTTAATATTCAGTGAAACCTATTGTAATTCTAGAAAACATCTGGACAATATGTTAAATCACTTCAAAATACTCTCGAAAATACTTTACATTTCACAATTTTTACCTTTTCAAAATTCACTTAAAATTATCATTTCTAACTGTTTCATATTTTGAATTTCAGAAATTTCATACTTGCACGAAAATAATTCATTTATTCATTAGATTCTGCTAGTAGTAGCAAGTAATACATTATGAATGCATGATTATTAAATTTAACAAAGAGCTTTTCATTTCGAAACTATATATATTATTCCATGTCATGTGATATGAATGAACAATACTGAATATCAGGATTGATGAAAGCAATTGATTACAAATTATTACATGATGTAATGTATATAAAATATTATAGAGAGGTATCATCAGTACGGAAAAATATATTGACACATAAATAATTAATTATTATAGATGTAAAAGCATACTCATAGAAATCTCCAATAGCTGTAAAATTAAAATGTAATATACAGAAATTTCAATTTTAATTTTAAAAATATTTTTAGAAATATTTACGAATGACTTTTGTATTTTCTTTACAATATTTGTATTTCAGCTGTTACTATTTCATTAAAAAACAAAAATGAAAGGATGTTGGAAGCGTTGTGAGTTTACACCAGAAAAATAAGATCACTATGCAAGAAAAAGTACGTCACGCTTCCGCAACTTCCTGCGGAAGCTGTTTCTCTGTATAGCTTGAAAGCTCATTGCCAGCGACTAAAAGTTGCGAGAGAAAAAGGATTAATGTCGACGACGGCACAAACATTAATGCCCTGACAAATAAGATATTAAGTAAATGCTTTGCTAATCACTAAGAGAGTTGTGTACATTACACTGAGAAAAAAAATTAGTAATGGTAACAAAATAATTTTGTTGGGTTTTTTTTTGTTGGCTCAAAAAATTGTTTGGTTGAGTCTACCAAAAACTTTTGTTGACTATTTTTGTTGACATTAAATTTTATATCAGTTTAATGGATTCCATAAAAATTTTTGTAAAGCTTCTTTCCACAAGAAGAAGATTCCAACTGTAATTCAATCACATAAATATATGATAAATTGATTCTTAAACGACTTTTTTGTAAAGAAGAACCCTTTTAGAAGCCCTTGAACTTTTAAATTAACTCTCCAATGTGAAAAGTGGAGGTAAGGCGGAGGCCAGTGAAACAAAGGTGGGTTTTTATTTTATTTGCATAAGAACAATTCCACTCTTCCGCGTTTATTACCTTAAATTCACTCACTAATGTCCCCATCCCGACGCAAATAGAAAAGCAAGAGTAAAGCGAACCCGCGTTTATTTCCCTAACAGATCGCGCCATAAATTCACGATCTCCTATGTAGTAATACATTTAACTCGTTTCGCGTTTATGCGCCAAACTGGGGCAGTTATGAAGCACATACGAAACTCAAACTGACAGAGAATTTATCCTACATTTTCAAGATAAATAAATTATTCAATCTCCAAAAGTAAAGCAGAAATTTCTAATCAAGAAAATACCCGGATAGCAGTTGACCCAATTGACCCCATTACAAGCAGTTTCTTCATGATACTCTTTGAAACTTGAAAAAATCTTTTAAAAATCAAAAAATATCTTTTGAACATTTTTTATAATTCTATGAGGAACATTAAAAAGCATTCGTTTACATATATCTAATCATATCATTTGATTTACATAAAAAGCCATAAAAAAAGAGTGAAGAGAAGAACTGAAGGAAAAGGTGAGTTTCAATTTGAAAAAGGAAACTCAAACCACTGTTTGACAATTGAAAGAGACCTATATCGAGTCGAAGCGTAGAAAGAGGCTCCGTTCCACAAGTTCCATTTACGATTATTCCGCGTTCCTTCCACGATAGGATCTGGAGCAACGGTTCTTTAGCTGTCGTTCGAAAGACGGTTATGCCTCTCTTAAAATCTGGATATCGTCGAGCGACATTCGCTCGAAGAAAATTGCATTCGGATCCGAATTCCAGTCGAGATTTTAGTAAAAAAAAAAGTGGAAAAGAAAATAAGACTGAAATCGAGAAAAGGGTGAAAATGAAGAAAAAAAGGACACCAGGAAGGTTATACCGGAAACAGAAAAAGGGGGAGGAAAAAGCGAGAAAAGAAGTAGCTGTTCACTCGATTGACCAACCGAATTATGTTTCGTATTTCGGATTCCCCTGTGCACGTTTCCTTTCTCTCTCATTAAATTATCCTTTTTCTCATTCTCTACTTTCAAGCTTATTTCGTTCCACTGCCTGGTGTACCAGTAAAAGGTGAAATGCGAAGCTCGATTTGTTCTTCAGACTGAGTTTCATTTCCAAGAGAATGGAGATTCAATCCACGAGGTGCGTGAAATCCAATGCCATAATGGAATTTCAATTATTTCTATTGAAGAAATTCATTTCCGAGCATCTGTTTTATTAATTCACAGTTTACTGTACTCCAAGCAATTTTTAGATACTTCAGATTCCCAGGTAAAAATTGTTATTCGAATGCTATTAGGGGAAAATATTTTTGCCTCTGCTTAAAATGCCTAGTTAGCACCCTAATACATCAGCGTGATGAACTAATTAGGAGCTAGATAGATTTTCTAGTTAGACCCCTAATAAAAGTGGGACAAACAAGTTAGAATCAAGAATCTGATTGGAATTCTAGTACAATTTCTATTCAGGGAAGTTGGTTGGATGCAAATAATTTTTTTTTTTTAAATGACATAAATTTTATTTTTTGCAATATGTAGAATCTTATTGATGACGTAAAATATGTTTTGGTGCACCAGGTACGCATTTATTCGGATGGGTACCACAGACCAGAAAGTTACGATCCTATAAAAATTTGTAAAAGCATGCTACCATAAAAGAGCAGTAAACCTGCATAGGATTCACCGGTCCACGCATCATCGATACCACATAAATGTTCGCCGCATTATGGCCTAAGAGAGAAACGGACAATTCATATTATTCCATTACGAACAAAGAGACTGGTCTTTATGAGGCTATGAAAATTTTTCAGTACAGGGTGTTGATCATCCAATCTTGATAATCCTTCAATAAATTTCCGATTTTAAAGACATTTTTCAATGATTCATTAAATTAAAAATTTTCGACATTTTTCTTCATGTACCTACTTTAAATTTAATAATTTCCAGTCATCACAATATATATTGTCATTAAAAAAGGAGAAACTAAAACTGAAACCAACAGAATTAAGAATGTTTTTGTTAAACATATATAATTGAAAGTCTTCAATATATAAATGGAGAAATATTGGATAATGAAATATATTTGATTTAAGTGGGACATATTTTTATGAATAGAAATTATATCATCGATAGAGAAAGAATGCAATTATTGTGAAAAGATGGAAATAAATTATATTCTCTTCAGTACCAGTCGATATTATACCAGAATTCCAATTGCTTCGGTTCATGCTCAAGAATGAACAGATATTGGATATGTATCCAGACCAGAGACTTGGCTCCCGTGGTCAGCCGCGTAATTATAACAGGACTCAATTATAGGAACCTTCAAGTTCGCTTGTGACATCCTTGTATTATCCGCTATCTAATAATGTTCTACATAGAAGCCTTCAGGGGGATAAGAGATTGGCATAAAAGTTATAAAAGAAATATTTATGACAGTAGAGTACTTCAAAGAAGAAGAAATATTAAAGAGAAATAATAAGAATTAAATAAAGCTGAATACAGCAAGATTATTTCCCGGTTTTCCGGTCAGGCAGTTACCGGGTAGAAATTGTACTAGGGTCCAGGTCGGCTTCTAATTAGCTTATTCTATTTTTATTAGGGCTCTAGCAAGAACATCTATCTAGCGCCTAATTTGTTTGTTATACTGATCTATCTAGGGTGTTAGCTGGGCAGCCTAAGCAGACAGGGGGCAGTCATATGTAAATAGGTAAATCCTATTGGGGCCCTAATAGTCCCGATCTATAACTTTAAGAAAATAGTTTCTACCCAGGAAAGACTCTTTTTAAGTACCTATAATTTATGTTTCTATAAATCCGTGTTAATAATGGTGTTAGATGCGTATCAATAATAATCGCTCGATTATATCGATTATGTTAATGAAGAGCAAGTCGTTCGAATAAAACTGTATAATCCCGTTAATTTCACAGAGATGCGAAATCATGAATAGGTCATGTCTCATTATATATTCTAATTCGGAAATCCTATTATACGTTATGCATATATCTCGAATCGATTTGTCGGATCTAATTAGCTTTCGTCCTACTATGCACATTCGTCAGTCTTAATTATCTTTCATCATTAACCGCAACGTCACTAAACGTCACAGCTCATTCGGAAGAGAGAAATTCGTATAGTTATTGCTACTGCATTAATCTTCTCCTCGACTACATTTCTCATACACTCTCTCTTTCTCTCTCTTTCTGCATTTTCATGATGTCCAACATTTTTTCCCTCTACGTTAATAGTTATTCATGGCTCTAAATGCTTTGCACATTTTTTACTGTCTTACTTGGTATTGAAAAGAATTATGTGAAAGTTGTGAATAGAAGTCATCTCAGTACCTATTGTCTTCAAAAAAGGCAAAAGGTGATTTTTAAATAAAAATACGTGTGAAATGGGTGACAAAAAATTTAACAACAAATCGGCAGTGATAAAAAATTTAGCTAGAAACAAAAAAAACCTTGATCTCCACCCTTCTAATATTTAAATAGAGATTTTGCCTTAATTTTGAAAGCATCTGGCTTTTCTGAAGAATGGAAAATTTATCATATCTGTAATCCTCATTAGTGGTGTTTTCTATTTGCCAGCATTTTTTTCAGTGTACTTTTCAAACTTGAAATTCAAACTAAGTTTCAAGAAAGATAAAAGAAGAAACCCACAATGTTGTAGTACTGGTAAACAGAGATTGAGTATGTCTTTTAGCAAAGTCTGGGAAAACTTTTCCCTCAAACGATCTGAATCGAGGAAAGGGAGAATGCACTGAAGAACTAAAAACTTATCTCGTTACCTCAAAATGATTGCGTTCACGTCATAGAGACAAAGCGCGCTTGAATTTTTTTACGATAATTCGTGTCTCCCTTGCTAAATTTCCATACTTTGTATGAATTTGTACTTTTTGTAATTGAAATTATGCAAATGTGCATGACATACAATTCAAAATAAACCCTTGCTTGGGTAGAAATTGCCTCAATTGACACCACTGCAAGTAGGGTGTTATTCGGTTGCTATTAGGGAAATTATTTTCTTATATTTATAGACTATTAGAGCCCCAGTAGGGTTGCCCTATTTACTATTGGGGCTATAATACAAAAATATCTGAGGCATAATAAAAAAAACCTCATTCGCACAATTTAACCAATCTGCATTTCATAGAAATCGGAATTCATATCCGATGTATCGTCCTCAGAGACTTGCTGCATCTCAATGTGAATTTCTGGCGTAAGAACTGTCTGCTTAAATTTATCCATTCTCCCATTGGGAATAATTATCCCAAATTACCTTCTTCTGTTATTTCGTTCTCGAATGTAAAATGTGATTTCTCATACAGATCAAATGATGTTCCGCAGAGTAAATATTCGATAGGATTTAAAAGCACCTGAAGCTAATCTTATTTCTTTAAAGAAAAGAAATATTTCTTATGTAAGAAATTTGCCTTGATTCAATATTTATTTTTCCAATTGTGAAAACCTGTTCATTTCCAAGAAACATGCAACACTCCAACTTTAAGGAAACAATCCTTTTGTTTCTAACTAAAGAAGAACATTTTATTGAAAATAGAGAAGTAGGTAAATTGGAACAGTCAAGTTTACTCAAGTAACTTACTTTGAGCTCCTAATGCGGAAGATCAATTAATTATCTCTACAATGGTTACTATAATCAAGAAGTCAGATAGAGTAAACCTCTCTGAACGTCGATACATACGAAACTTGCAAGTGTACCTGAAATTGCAGCGGATTTCCCAGAGGTTTTGTTGCTTGAGACTCGAAAGAGGAAATCGTAAGCGGAACAACTAAACAACGTCTTTAACCGGAAATGGCTAAGAGTAAAGCTCTGTATCCTAAGAGTCAACGCCACGTGTCGCTCTGGGACTTTAGTAATTATGTCCTACTCAAAGTTTGTCGAATCTCGTCACAGGAAATCACACCGCTGAAAACTGGACGTTCTAAGTGTAAATGACATAGCAGATTAACGTTTAAACACGAAATTTCTCTCCTAGGATATGGCATCCATAAAACGATAATATCTTGGAATTAAGTAAGCGGATAATTTGTATCCTCTTTGCATTTAAATATTATTAATTATCTTTGCAAAGTAATGGTTACGATTTGAGAAGCCAGAGAGAAGTAATTGAATTTCAGAAATGGGGAATTACACAAGACTGATGGGAGAGTAGCGAGATGAGATTAAATTAAAGAAATAATCTCGAGAATAAGACTGATTTGGTTGGTTAAAATAATAGTAACGCATACTTTTTCATAAAAACCTTAAGAATGAAGAAGAAGAAGACTTGAACAAAGCCACCAATCCCACAGGAAAAGAAGCAAGGAATAAGGAAGGAAAGAAACTGAGAGATTGTTACAGGGAACTGATTCCAGCATCTGGCACAGAAAGTGCGAGAGTGCTCATCCTTTTCCAGAAAGGCTGGTTTCAATTTATCCGCGTCACGCCCCAGCCCTCTGCCCCTCGTTGGGCTCGTCGCGCCCCGAGGATAACCAACTAATTAAAAGTTTTACTCTGGAACCACCTTCTCATTCTACACCGTGAAACCAAGTCAACGACGAAGTAGAGTAAAAGCAACCTCAACTTGGTCGCAAAAGCTACGTCATTATACATTGTTTAATGTCTAACGACCGTTCTTGATGTTCATTTCCTAGTTCAGAATCTGTCGATCCCAAAAGGTAATGTGTATCGATTTATTCAGTTCACGAATATGAAAATGTAGAACGTAGGTTTAAATTTCAGTTATCACAGATGATTGAAAAGTTCTGAAGGTTCAATTGAACGAATTTTTGTATTTTAAACTAATATATAATAAAAGTGGGGAAAAGTAGTTAGAAGCCGACTTGAGTCCTAGTACAATTTCTACTAAGGAAAAAGTATTTCTAGTGATAACCACTGAATCTATTTTAGATCCTTAGAATTGAGTCTCATATCCAGATAATCTTTTCGGGATTATTAAATAGATCAACTTAATCCTTCTGGAGACAAGGGTGTTGAATTTCAATGCGAAATTGAATAGTGTCAATTAAACTTGCGAGAGCTCATTTAAACGTAAAAGCTAGTAAATGATTTTAGGACAAAGGACTTTGAGATTAACATTTAAATCGAAAAGTACGTCAAAGAATGTTTCGTTTCTTCCATTCTACTGGGAGATGAGAGGGTGGAAAAAGGAAGAATGAGTTGAAAGCGGATGAGTTGATCGTGGGAGATAGAAGTGTAAAAATAAGGCAGAGCTCGAAGCAAAGTTGTTTCGTGAAAACGTCGACGTGTGTTAAAGGGGATTAGGAGAACCGCCTGTTCCGACCTAATACATGCTTTCCATAATCAAGCGTTTTCGTAATAAAGCTCGAGAATTAGAATGGAAGAGCTCTGAGCCCCGTAATTAAAGGATAAATGTTATTTATGTCCTGGGAAAACTGAAATGGTTCGTGGGGAGCCAACCAAACTTTTAGACTAGGCTCCTGGCTCGATAAGATTTATGCAATTCTTAAATTGAAGGAGTAAGTATTCTTATTTTTTCCACTCTAAATTTATCCACGATTTTTATTAGGAAAAAAAATTCACAAAAATTTACCCTGACTTTAAGAGCGTCCAAGTTCTAACTTTAAAATTCGATTCCTTCATTTTACTTAACAAATCTTATAATTAGATATTTTTTCGCTTTCATCTTTTAAATGGAATTATGGGTACAGAGCGAAAAGTCAATAATTTAAATACTTTTTGAATTTCTTATTCACGTTTCGTTTTTACTTTGATAATTAATTTTATTTCATTTTTATTCTGAGGAGTTTTTATTCCACTTTTACAAACGAAATATTTTTATCCACTTTTTACTTTCAGCCGATCAATTATAAAATCTTTACAATTTTATTCAGAGCGAAAAATCAAGTTAATTAAAGTTATGTAAAAATTAAAGGGGGAGGTGTCACGGTCTATTGTTAAAATAGCATTACGAGTATGGAACGAGACCCAAAAGATTTCTGATTGTGAATTTTAAGCAGATGCTTTACAACTTCTGCAGAAAGCTATTTATCTCGGGTTTCCTTGTCCTATTTTTAGAACAAAATCCCTATAATGAAGGGTTCAATCAAGTGAAATAAAATCCCTCATGGGTACTCACCATGAAGTGTGCGCGGACTGAGCAGGGATGGTTGGCAGTGCTCCGGGTGGCAGTGACCTCCTGATAGGTTGGCAACATCCTCTCTGACCGGAGTTGACCTCGGAGCAGCAAGGATTTGTATTAGCACACACATGACGATTTGGATTCGCGTTAAATTCGACCGCGGAAGCGCGCACTTTGGGTCTAAGTAATGGCGAAGTTGAAAAACCGTCTCTTTGAGCGGAAGTTGAGCTACTGGAGCTGCTCGATCCGGGACTTCCACCAAGGCGACCCGGTGATGCGTAAGCGAAACCTCGTAATCGAAAATGCGTCTGGTGATAAGGGTAACCAGGCGGTGGTAGCCGATAATGATGATGAAACCCCAGATCTCGTCTCATGTAGGGATCACCCGGATCTGTCGCTGGGACATAACGATCCGCTGGGGTGTGAACACCCGGTGGCACGTATCGGTCTACGTATCTGTCCGGATAAAGGACCTCGGGAGGTGGCTGTGGCACATATCTGTTAACAGTCAAGTCAAACACAGAATAATTAATATCGATAAACGCATTTTAATTTAAAAATTTGATCAAATGTCATTAATTTACTTCCCAGGCCTCTAGTCCACTGAAACAGGGTATATAGCAAACTTTCTTTTTCAAATTGCCAAAAAATTCTTGGATTTCTAAAGTAATAATCATTTGAAGAGATTTTAAATTATATTAAAGGATTTTAAAGGATTAAGAAAAACTGCAGAGTGATCATTGTTATGTCAGCGTTACAAAAGGGGAGAGTGGGTTCAAAAATTATCAAAAAAAAAGCATTGGATAAAAAAAGTTATGGATGCATGAATACAATTTTTTTTAAAATAAAAGTAACTGACCTTTCAACGGGTGTGTGAGCGGTGGGTGGAACATAAGTTCCACTTCCGGATCCATAACTTCTTTCTGAGGATCCGGTAGTGATAGAGGCGCAGGTAGTTGTTATGCGGCCTGTTGGGTATCTTTCCTTCGGTTTTGGTAGCGAAAGGTACTTATCGGCGTTACTGCGAGCCGGAGAATAGCGATCAGCAGAGTTATGATATCGATCAGAACTGGAGGATTGAAATCGATCATTTCCACCGTTGGAGGATCCGTTGTACCTCTCGAGACTATAGCGATCCTGAGCCGATCTTTCGAATTGTTCGCTCTGATTGGAAAGCTGGTAACGATCGTTGCCGTAGCTTTGTGCAGACTTGGATACTTGGAGGTATTTTTCGCTGTTTTTGGATGAAGACTGTGAATAGTTGCGATGACCTGTACTGTTTTCTGGCGTGGGAGACAGACTATATCTCTCTGTCGCTGATTGGACGCTTGTGGAGTTGGTGTACGACGGGTTATAACGGCTCGTCTCAGATGGTGAAGGCGAAGACGATGCCAAAAGTCGATCCGTCGAGGATGATGAGGAATGTCTAGAAAAATACAAATTTTCTTTTGTTTGAAACTGCTTTAATTATTCTAGTTTTCAAACTTTATTTTTCAATTTTTATACTACATATTTGTATAATTTCTCTTCGTGTCTTTATCTGGTTAAATAATAACTGAATATTGATTTTGCATCTCTAAGTTTTATTTTTTATAAGCTAGATGTATTTTAGTATTTTTATTCTTTTTGTGAGTTATAAAAGAAATAAAAAAAGAAAATTCTTCTTTATCGCAGAAAGAAAGAAACTGAGAAAGTAAGAAAAAAGACTTTATAACTTCAATGCAAGAGACAGCAGAGCGAAGAATCAATAAAGAGAAATACGAAGAGATATACGAAGAATGCAAAGAATGTCTTAAAATCTATTCAAATATTTTGAAATTCATTAAAATCCCTTGAAATTTCTTAAAATCCTTTGAAACTCTTACCTGTTCGTTTCACTTCCAACTTTGCCATCGTGGGCAGGTGAGCTCGTCGCCAGGTATCGTTCACTGGCCAAGTATCTATCAGTCCTATTCTGTCCAAATCGCTGCATCGCCAGTTCATTGAATCTTTCACTGGAGACAACAAATCTCTGTCCGGTTGTGATATCCTGGAACCCCGAAAATCTGCTGGCAAACTCCGTAGGTATCGGCGACGAACTCGGTCTCTCCACGTACTTCTGACAAGAATTCTCAACGTTCCTCTCCGAACTCGAATACCTCCTAGACTGATCCGATCCACCAGAACTCGCCAAGATCCTTTCGCTCGAAGAATACCTCTGATGTGCTCCCTCCGGGTTCGGAGAACTCGAGAGAAACCTCTCTGCAACTGCCGAGATTGAGGAAAATCGTTCCCGGTGACTTGTAGTTGAACTTTGGTATCGTTCATGAATCGGCGACTCCACCAGGAATCTATCTGATGATTTTCCAGCGAATCTCTCTGGTACCGGGGCGTGAATTGGAGACGAGGAGACCAATCTCTCTGACGAGATTCCATATTTGGAATTCGAAGAGTCTTTTCCAGAAGAATATAAGCATCTGTCGCCTTGTAAGCTCCCCAGAACTGGCGATGCTGATGAAAGCAGTCGTTCAGTGGACGATACTGAGTATCGTTGCTGATCCTTTGTGTCATGAATGGAAGCAGAGGAGGCGAGCAGACGTTCTGAGGATGAGAATCTATCTTTTCCTGCAGGAACAGGCGATGCTGGAGCAGTTCCGAACCGATCTCTGGAGCTCGGAGAACCGGAGGGCAAAATCCTGTAAATAAGAAAAGATTTTTGGTCGTTGAAAATATGAAGTATCAGAAGAAAATTTCATTGAGGTTATACATTTATTACATTACGCTTTTTTTGGCGATTTTTGGAATCGATACCGTAATTAGAGACCAGGATATCCCCCCTCATTCCTTAATTTTTAGGTAACTTTTATGATATACATATTATATTTTTATAATATACCTACTTGGGCCCTAGTACAATTTTTACCCGATAAGCGTTACGTAATATATGAACGTCCTCTTAGTAAGCAAAAAAGTTTCATTCCTGTGTTAGAACATATATCGTTTATCAAATAGTCGTATTATTACCTATCAGCAGGAGGATAACCAGCCAGACTCTGAGACGAGGAATACTTCTCACTGGGGCATGGAGAGAGTGGCGGTGGTGGTACGAAGCGGTCATTTGCGGGCGCCGGGGACGGTGGCGACGGAAAGGTGTCTGGAGAAAATGGGTTCCCTGAGGCAGAGACCAAAACGCTGCTATTGGCGTATTCATTTCCAGCTCCAGATGAGACCAATCCAGCATCTGAGTGACTATATCTCTCCGAAACGGACCCTGAAATCTGCTGATTGTGGATCGAGGGTGACTCGCTGTATCTGGAGTAACGATCGGCCAGGAGGTTTTGTGAGATCGTTTGACAGGATGATCTTCCAGAGATTCCAGAGAATTGGTGGTTGTGAAGTGAACTGGAACTGGAACTCTGGAACCTATCCTGGTTTTGCGAGATTGAGTACTCGCAATTTGATTGTCCCGAACGAGACTCTGAGGACTTGGAGAGGTTGTCACCGATTTGGTTGTCCTCTTTGGATTTCTCGAACCGATCTCGGGATCCAAAGTCGGAGTGGTCATTATTGGTCTGAGATCTCTGGTCCTGATAGCGATCCTGGTTCGACGCAGAGGCCGATGAAGAGGATCGGGATTCGGAGTGCTTATGGTAGCAGTCCAAGGAGTTGCTACTTCCGGCTTGGATCCCGGAGGACCTGCAAGTTCCGGAATTTGAACCATGTACCGGAGACACTGAGGGTGGCCCGTACTGAGCGGTCGGGTGCTGGTGCAACAGGAGACGTTCTCTTCGGCCATAGTCGTCGTCTGTCGGCATCCTGGTGGCCCGTGGCCCGCTGTCAGGACATCTGAAACCAAAATGATAAATGATTATGTATGTAGTATAGAAATTGGTATGTAAATGACTAGAGATACTAGAAGAATTCAAAAATGAATTGAAAATAATTAAAAACGATTCCACATAATGTAAAACGTTGAAGCAAGAGAATATTAGAAATTGGAATGTAGTATTTTGTGCGCGAAGTATTTTGTGATCGGAGCAAGCAATAACAATAAAGCGCTGGAGAATAATTACTTCACGTGTATCAGGCTAAAACACGAGCCGGCATAATCGACTACAAATTAATTGGCACCGCCATCCTACGTGTTCGAACGAATGACGCGTGCGGCAATATGTAACGGCTGTTCAAGTTGGAATTAGTAGGAAATATATAGTGGCAATTCTAACCCTTTTGGCCCACGCTTGGCCTCGTTAACGACTCCATCGACATTTCGATGTCCACAACGTGACAGGGAGTATCGCGAATCGATGACCGCGACCTGTCCGATCTCACAAATTTCTGAGGTTATAGTACTGTTCCAAAAAAAGCCATTTTTACCGAAAAAGGTTTTTTAATCCCTACAAAAGAATATCCTTTAAAAGACATTAAGATAAACCTATTCTCAAGATTATTGGGGCATCTACTAAGGCAAACAGAAAACACAAAATATTCGACCCGATTAGTTTCCATTTTAAGTAGTCGCAGACGAGCTTTGGTCAGACAGGAGAATTTAATCTACTTGCACCTGCATAACAAAACTTAAATAGCAAAAGCTATTTATATAAATTGCAAAGAATTTCGAGTGAATCACGTTTGTCTCTTCTTTAATGCGAAAAGTAAAATCTAAGATTTTTATGACTGAAAAGTTCTGAATATTCAAATGAACGAAATTTTCTATTGATTGTATTTTAAACTAGAAATAGTTTTAGTCTTTTTCCCATTAAACTAAAGAACTTTTGAATACCACTTGTGCGTATTTTATACCAGTCTATTTATGTATTTTGTTTACAAATTCTCGCATGATTCAAGACTTGTTTATGTTCCTCTATAAAAAAAAAATCACATAATACTTGTATTGTCTCAATCAAGAGATTTTATTTTTTTATCTTCAGTCACAAAATGTTTCATTGAAGCGAGAAAGAAAATCCTTTTAGTGATTTTGCAGTTCGCTTTAGAATTCTAAACCAGTTTTCTAGCATTGAAAGAGTGATGAATAGAGCCCTGGCTTTGTGTTGAATTGAGATTGGTGTAGGCAAACGTCGTACGTGGAAACGGCGGACGTTGTCGTCATTGCATCCGTGTCGTAAAGATAAAACGCAGCTGCTGCTTCCTAAGTAAGTGAACGATGCAGTATGAGCTAACCAGTAAAAACTTATGTATAACCCACCTGGTCGTACACAATACAGTACTCGTACTACATCGAACACATTGGTATGGTCTTGTGTCGCCATTCCGTTTCTCTATCCTCGCATCGTCGCCTGAACAAAACCACTGAGAACTCAACCGCGGCGTTTCGCAATAACCAGACCCACCATTATTTGTTGAGAATGGTTGTTTACGAGCAAGCGAGCATTCGTAAATTGGATTGTTCAGCGAGATCCTTCACGGGAAACTTGATTTCCTGGTTTTCCCAAGAAACATTCCCTTGTGAAAACATGACCTCACAAAAATATCATTTAACTCGCATCCATAATTCTCAATATTCTCGCGAATCAATATTTTTCAATGAAAACTTAATTCAACTCTGTGGCATCAAGATTAAAAAGGTGTATACGAGTCGTTTCGTATATTAGAGAACGCGTTTACGAGGAAGGGTTAAAGAGGTGTTATATGGCACTAATAGCACTGTTACAATGGAGGGAATTTCGAGAAATGTTACGCAACATTCAGCACTAGAAATCAATTGAAATATTTTAAGTTCTTTCAATCCCCTGAATATTTTTAAATCCATCTCTATTAATAATAATACCTGTATCACAGGTATCATGGTTTATAACACAGTAGCATCACAAGGAGGGAGGGAGGATCCAAAAACGTTACGTAATAAATGGATAATCCCTAAACGAGTGAAAACATAAAAGCTTCTATGTGGTTAGAATGAATAAATGGATAAATCTATGTACATTAATACATAATCTATGTACTTCATTCAGTGGCGTAGTAACCTGGGGGGCAGGAGGGGCAGCTGCCCCCCCGTAAATTTGGACGGGGGGGCAATATAGTCACTTTGCCCCCCCACTGAAAAACAAGTGATAGTTGTTAAAATAACTAAGATGTTTGTGATGCTTAAATAAAAATGCATTTATATATAATATATACTAGCAAACCAACACGCGCGCTACGCGCACGATTATTTATTTAATTTCTTACAACTTCAAGTTATTAAAAAATCAATGAAATTTTGCTGATTCAAATTTAGAGATTATGTTTGAAACAACAATGTCCGAATACAACAATGAATATCCGAAATTTTAGGGACACTTCGTTACCTCACTTTTTTTAGAGAAATATTTCAAGAAGTTTCTAGGAATTTTAATGGATTTTGACCATTTTCAAGTGATTTTTACGAGTTTCAAGGAATTTTAAGAGATTTCAAAAGGTTTCAGAGAATTTTAAGGGACTTTAAGGAATTTTAAATGTTATAAAAAAATTGCCAGGAATTTTACAAAAAGTCAAGAGATTTTAATAATTTTAACGGATTTTCTGATTTTTAAAATATTTTATAGAATTTTCAGGATTTCATAGAATGTAACGAGATTTCTAATAATTTTAATGGATTTTAAATGACGTAAAGAGACTTTAAATGTTATCGTAGAATTTTGAGCATTTTAAGAAGTTTCTGGGAATTTTAAGGTAATTTTATTGAGGGATTTCAAAAGAATTTCTATACATATATGATTTTTAAAAAAATGTGTAGAATTTAAAAGCATTTCGATGCTTGTTGTAAAATTCTAAGGGATTTTATGAGATTGTTCCAATTATTAAAGGATTTTGTACAATTTTTAAGGATTTCATGAAATTTGATAAGATTTATAAGGATTTTAAGAGATTCTAAATGTTAAGAATTTCCAAGAGTTTTTTTTATGAATTTATAGAGATTTTTGCTAATTTTAACTTGGATTTCAAGAGATTTATAATTTTAATGGTTTTTGTGGATTTATAAGGGATTGCAATAGGAGTTTTAAGAAATCTTAACGAATTTTAAGCAATTTCGAAGGTTTTCATTAAATTTTAAGTGATTTGAAAAGGTTTCTGAGTGTTTTAAGAGAATTTAAGGGATTTTATGAAGTTTCGAGGAATTTTAAGAGGTTTCAAAGGGTTTCAGAGAATTTTAAGAGATTTTAAGGAATTTTAAACATTGTAATATAATTTTTAGGAATCTTAGAGGAAGTCAAGAGATTTTAATAATTTTAAAAATATTTTAATGGAATTTTAAATAATTCTGTGAAATTTTATAAGATTTCTAATAATTTTAATAGATATTAAAGGACGTCAAGGGACTTTAAATGTTATGGTACAATTTAAAGAACTTCAAGCAGTTTCTGGGAATTTTAAGAAGTTTTCACGAATTTTAAAAGATTTCAAGAGAGTTTTATGAGTTTTAGAATATTTTATAGGTTTAAAGGATTTTAAAGTTTGTCAGGTCATTTTATTGATTTCTCTAATTTTTAAAAGATTTTGTAGAATTTTTAAGGATTTCATGGAATTTGATAAGATTTCTAACGATTTTAAGAAATTATAAATGTTGAGAAATTCCAAGAGGTTTTTAGGAATTTGTAGAGCTTTTTGCGAGTTTTAACTTGGATCTCAAGAGATTTATGATTTTAATCGTTTTTGTATATTTTTAAGGGATTACAAGAGGTTTTTGGGAGTTTTAAGAAATCTTAACGAATTTTAAGGTATTTCGAAGGTTTTCCTGAAATTTTTTTGCGCCATTAGTTTGTTTTTCTTCTTTCATCTTCAAGTAATTCAAAAGCTAATCAGGTTTGCAACAACAATGTCTGCGAGATTTTCGAGACATTTCGTGACACCACTTTTTTAAGATAGGATATGTATATGATGACTTTTTGTCATTCGAGTTTGCCCCCCCCACGAAAAATTCCGTTGCTACGCCCCTGACTTCATTATTAATAAATTATCGAATTATTGATTGTAATTGAGAGCGCATCCCAACTCAATTATTGTAGGACACTGTGAAAAGCTGGATCGAAGGTTTTCGTTAGTCAACAAGGGAGTGCAGAGGTTGCATGTGCCCCTCGAGAAAACAATCCTGTATTCTATGTACCATGTAGAGCTAGCGAGGTGCAAATACATGCATCCGCACACTCTGAAAATATGTGTGCAAGTCTAAATGACTATATGTATGCACAAAGGCGTACGATCTAAGCGAAATGTAGAGAAGTATGGGTATAGTGCAGGCTAAAACTCGAGGAAACCGTGCAACAGCTTCGCGGCTCTCGAGCACGTTTGTTAATTAAGGCTAATTAATTAAGGAGCCTTGGTGTGTCCGGTTGCCACGACTAGTTCCTTCCTTCCTTCTATGACGTATAAGGCCCCCTGGGATTTAAACGACACGATTCCTTACTCAAATTTTAAACCTAATTCATGAAAAGCCGAATTTTTTTAAATGGAGTTTGCATGGAAAGAAATAATCGAAAAATATTATTTTCAAATATTTTTAATCATTTCAAAGGATTTGAAATGATATTAAATACTTCTGAAATTACTAGAAATCTTATATTCTCTTTGAATTTTTGAAATATATTAACATAAGATTTTAAAAAATTATAAGCATGATAAATTATTGACAAAAGCATACGCTTTGACGCACGCATGGTGTACAATTGTACATATATTCTAGAACTATAAAAATACATGACTATATTATGAATAATAAATATTTAAATTATGTATATTTATAGTTAAAGTGAATTTTTGTATAGAAGAGCAATATCTTTCATATTGCTATGTTCAGGTAGTTTTTTTATGCAGAATTCATTTAGATTCATTGAAATTATATGAATAAACATCTCTATATTAAACATTTGGATTGCCATCGTACATATTCATATATTAGAGTCAGCAAAATGTGAATGTATAAAACAAACCTTATACTTGTACATATTTCTATATCCGGAATTTAAGGTAATTAATGTACATTTATTCCAATCAAGATACTTAATTTACAATTCGTTTTTCTTCAAAATATCTTATTTATAATTTGTAATTTCTTCCAGCATAAAGCATTTTCATTCAATTCATAACTTGCCGAGGAAATAATAATCGCCTCCATCTTCACCATATTATTGTTTACATTGCCTTTACCACTACAATGTTATTGTTATCGGTCTGCTTACCTATAGAGCTCTATCCGATGTTCTGAATAGTATCCATACATTAGAGATTCAAAATTGAACCCGTATGCATAATCTAGGTTGTGCACACAAACAGGTATCAAGTGATCAAAAGAAAAAAAGAGAGGCGCTAAATATTCACGAGGTGCTCATACTATGCACGTACCTTGCTTTAGAAAACTTCGCGCTTGCATGTCTTTCTCAAAATATACTCTGTGAACCGACATTTCTTTTTTTCTATTCGCTTTTTTACTTTTCTTTTTGTGCAAGATTCGACGAACAACATATTTGCACACCTTTGATCGTAAAAGAGAATGGATGTCGATCGCACTACCCAATTGTGTGGAACCTGTGGTTCTTGAAAACGAGTAACACATAAAACTGAAATGGGATTTGGGGAGGGCTTTCATGCCATGAAGTTATTCGACGTAACGACCGTGTATTTTTTCGATCGAAGAAAATTTGTGAAGAGGTGCTAACATCTATAGTTTGAAATTGACATTTTTATAGTTTTTGACCTTTAACGACGTTAAGTTATGCTTTTGTTGATTTATATATCTGTTGATCTATGTATGTATACATAATTAGTTATCATAATCACAGGACGTCATAAATTTGCGGATTTTTTTTAGGAACGCGAAATAAATGTCAAGACCATAAACTGTTCAGTAATTTGAACTTTAGTTTGAATTTGGAAAAAAAAGTAAAGAAAAACTTTCACCCTCTCCGATGATTTCAGTATTTGTAGTAGAATGAGTTTGTATACCAAATTGGTGGGAACTTATAAAATTTTTTAAAACTTCGATCAAAGACTTAGAGGTTCAACTTATGTGTGAAAATTTAATGAACTTGACTAGCGAGAGACTTTATACCCTTTCAAGTTTTAGTGGAAGTGTCACTTTGCCAACTTGACGCCGTAAAAGGCGAGAAAGAAAGGCAAGGAAAAACGATAAAACAATAAACTAAAAACAAAGTAAGAAAAAGGTTGTCAATTCTTGTTACCGTTGACTGCTATTTTCCTCATTTTGTGTCTGCTTTCTTACACCTTATCACGTCCCCATTTACTTCCGATTTCTTATTTAAAAATCACAGTAAAATTAAATGCATGAAAACTATTTTCTTAAAGTTCGAGATTGGGGCTATTAAAATATCTTGAAATCCTTTCAAATCATTCTAAATGGCTTGAATTAATTAAAATCTCTTTAAATCTCTCAAGATTATTTACAATTTCTGAATATATCTTGAAATACCTTAATATCATTACTACTTGAGCAAAATTTCTACCCGGGTTTCTCATATCCTAGGCGAATCACTCGATAGCTTTCTATTATCACGAAAATAATCATCCGAAAACTTTTCTCAGTATAGGAGAGCTTTAAGAATTGTTCTCTTGTATTTTTGGTCACGTTCCAAGTGACACGAATCGATTTTATGCCGGTGTTCATTTAACCTTTTCACACCTTGTGTTGTATACAAAGAGTGATCAGACCACGGTTTTACGATCAAATTTACGTGATTTCCAATGCAAAGCTAAAGTCAGTTTTATCGCGCTATTTCCGATCGTAAGATAGTATCGCCTGACAGTAGACGAATAAAAAATCGGGTCCAAGGGTCGTTGCAACGATTCACGTGACATTCCGTTCCAGAGCTATAAACTTGAAGAGACTTTACCTCGCCTCAAGAAATCGAATGGTCTTTTTTTTTAAGTATCTGCATAAGAATAAGGAAATTTTATCGTTAACAACGTATATTACTGCTATTGATCGCAGAATAAAATAAAAGAATATTTTTTTGCGCATAGTTTTTCTTTTTATGAGAGCAGTAATATTCTTTCAACTGAGAATAATGTAAAGAACAAAAACATATAACACTCCATATCATACATCATCATCATTAACATTGGAATTATAGGTAAAAATTATCAGTGAAAAAAAAATAATCTTCTCAAATTCTTTGAAATTCTTTAAAATCACTTGATATCTCTTAACATTTTTTAAAATCTTTTAAAGTACCGTGATGACTGGTATGAATATTAACTTAATAATATTTTTGTTTCAATTTTTTATGTCTTTAGGAATGCTACAAATGTCATTCTAGCAATGATGGTGGCGATATTTTGGCAAAAAGGAGATTTATTTTTATACTCATGATCGTTTTCTCTGATCTATTTTTAAATCTTTCAAGTCTTTTTGATACTTCCGTGTCTCTTTATCGTCGCTGCGTAAACCATGCGGTCGTTTCCGCTCTTGGAAACCCGGAAGCTTGAAAACGACCGTTAAGCTTTATTCCCTGTCGGATGTGAGCATCAAAGACATTCTCCTCACTACTTGTCAAAAGTCATCAATTTCAAATTCCCTTGTACGCAAGAATTGACTTTTTAAGTTTATACTTTGCGTCGTTCTTTTTCTAGTCTCTATGCTTTCATTTTAAGATAAACACTTAAAAATATGTTTCTAAAAATAGTTCCCATCTTAAACATTTCAATTTGAAACGCTGAACTGATTTCAGAAGTTTATGGAATATGTAACCCTCAATATGAATACAATACGGCTTCCTTTTTTATTTTCAAACATGAGAGTTTCTTTGTTACAAGATCTCTTTCTGATAACAAATTGCTAATGAAAAAAGAAGTGTGGTGAATAAAAGACTCAGGGTTATGCGAGCTTTCTCTTCTTTCCTTTACCATGAACGAACCCTATAAAGTAGAGATGGTTGTAGATGTATTTGGTCGAAGTTCGGAAGCAGCACAACTTCCACTTCTCTTTTTTCATTATTTACGACGTCCAACACTTTGCGTATCTCTCCAGTGATCATGAATCACGAACGTCCGAGATAAGGGTTCTGGTTCTACCACAAGTTTCTCTCTCTATCTCTCTCTATAGCTCACTTTCCATCCCTCTTCATATAACTCTCCTTCTCCCTCTAGTTGTCTGTCTAAACCTGCCTTCCTCACTCCTGTTCAACCCATATTCTAATGCAAAGATTTTATCTCCATAATATATGGTTGGAGGATGAACGTGACGATGTTATTGGTAATAACGCGACACGGTCGGACGTATTGCGCTCGCTGGCATACAGAGATAACTCCCTAAGTTACCTCTGTGCATGTAATTTGTGTATAAAGTGCACATAAGCATTGTATGTCTCTATTCAAACATTGACCTAACAATTGTGAAACTATAAAACGTGTTTACTCTTCATTATATGCACGAAGGAAAATATTACGTACATATTTAGTAAAACCTTTCGTTAGTTTCCGTTCGTAAGGTACACTGTTAATAATTTTTATGATTTACAATACAAAGAGTTATTCAAAATTTCGACCTAAGGTTCGAAATTACCTATTATTCTTGCTTTAAATGCCCAGTAGATTATGGTTTTGTCGTTTATGCTTCTCATGCTATCTTTTCACGCTGGATGATGTTAAAGGTTCGTATACAATATACATTATACATAGATGTATACAAATATGCATGTGTATTGTGGGTATACCCGAAAGGTAGAAAGAGGCGATATTGCTTGCAGGAAGCCACATGAAAGGGAGCTCATAATCCTACATGTAGAGCTTGCAACTCAACCCTTTCACGACCCCCTGACAAGTCAACCTTGCTTGAAGAAGGGCTCAACACAAATTCACTCGACATTCTGTTTTATAAACCTGCTCGCATGATTTCAGCTTAACTAACAACGAACTGCAGAAATATATCGTCTCTTATACTATTACAAATTTCCCTAATAAGTTTGCCAAACATGTGACGAAAGTTTCATCTAAGTATTATAATTCTTTCACAGAAAAAAAGTCTAATTTTTGTTACAGCTAGCTTGTTTGTGTTACCAAGCCCATCTTTAGTCTTAAAACAAGATCATTCATTATTCAAACCTAAAGTTTAAACAGTTTTGAATACATTTTGAAAAGATGCAAATACATTCCGTTATTAGGAATCTCATTCTGTTATTAGAGCAAGAATTTTTACTCGTTGACTCTTGTTTAATAACGAGTCAATTAAACTGAAGAGAATCGATGTATTTTTGCTTTGTATTAGCACAGCATATACTGAGTAATTATTCCAATCGAACCTTAATTAACTAGTTTGAATTTGATAATTGGTACTTTAATACAACTCTCCAATTATTTTCAATGACGTTGATCACATATTGGGAAATAGATACGGGTCAAAAGTCGTAATTATGAGATTTAATCAGTTGCTGTTCGATGAGACGCAAAAGACAGACAAATTGATTGACATGAATTTGACTTTCTCTTTTTCTTCTTTTTTTTACGACGTTCGTGACACATGTCGATTGATAGGACCAATGCTTTTCAATCAAGAGCAATTAATTCGTTCGACGATCGTAGGCGCATCTTTACGAGTACCGCGACGAGGTTGGCACCATTGCATGAGAGACTTGGCCTTCCTCCAAATTGAATCCATTTAAATACTCGATCCGCCACTGAGAAGTGAGGGGTCATTTCACATTCCCCGCTAATTTCCGATTTTATGAGATTTTCTATCGTTAACCCTCATTTCCAAACCCCATTCCCTTCTGCTTGACAGCTGTTAATACCTTAATTCTTCGACGAAAGGCGTGCATTTTGTTTAAGACTTGTTAAGAAAAAATGTTCGCGTCCTAATAATAATATATTTTCAAGGAAATTTGTATATTCAAGAATACTTCTATGTAGATTCAAAGATAATTTAATATTCAAATAAGAGCATACAATTGGAAAAACAAATTTAAAGCGTGAAATATTTATCGAGAAACTCCTTAACACGTAACGTGAGATGAATGCAAAGTGAGATCTCTGAGAAACTTTGGGTTAATGTTCTCAGGTCTCAAAGACTCAGCCCTATTGCCCCAAATTTATTATTTATAAGAAAGACAGTTGAATTTTTAACTGTTTGAGAGGATTCAAGTTGAAGAATGGAAAAGTTTAAAGCTATACTGGATGGATAATAAACAATTGAAATGCTCTTGATTTTAAGGAATATTTGTGAAAATATTAACTTTGCATTGTGATAAAATTGTTGATTAAATCAATAAATTATTTGACAGTCAGTCACACCATAACAGCACCTCTTGAATCATCCCTCCCCCTTAAAAACATTACATATACTAAATGGACGACCCCTATCTTGCTTGTTCAAAGTGACTATATAAAATAATAATTTTAAAATCGGCCAAACTAGAGCATTTTCAATTTTGAGATATAACGTAACACATCAGGGATTTAAATCATTATTCAAGGACTTTTGTATTGACAAAGTTCCAACCCAGTAGCTCTGTTCAATACAGAACCTTTTCGGGAAACATTCCAGGTCATTCTTATCTATAAATCTTTCCAAATTTGGACAATCCCCACATTGTTGCGCCGAAAATCCGTGAATTTCCGACTTGAATCGGAAACACTGACTTTAAATCTTTCAGCAAACAGAATCGCATAGAGTTTGAAAAAGCCGTGGAAAAATAACGAATGTGTCGAACGAAGCGGGAATTACATATTTTACGTTCTCGTGCACGTGTTTGCAAAATTACCTCGGTGAGAGGAGAAGCTCTTCCACTATACATATAGTGACACGTGTAAGTTCCTATACAATGAACAATACGTAAATGTAGCTCAACGCGGAAAGGCAAATGTTCCCGAGAATTCCTGCAGGATTAAATGTGTAAGTATGCTTGTTGAGTGTTCACGAATCTGTACACATATTCATTTCACTCTATGTGAAGAGGAACCTGGTTTTGGAGTCCAGCAGTTATGTCGACAGTTCAAAAATAATAGCCTTGTCTTACTAGAATGTAAACGAGCTTAAAATGGAAAGAGGTGGGAGAAAGAGGCTATCAAAGAGGCAAATTAAATTGATCATGTTTGTGGCAATTTTACAACTGTGGATCTAAATAATAGTTTTCTAGTTTAAGAAGAATTAAAGCGTACCTTAAATTCGGATTTTCTAAAGTAAGGACCACTTTTATGTCCACAATGTCTACTAGAATGTTTTCGGTATTTTTTTACATTCGGTATTTTGGTTTTTAGGCAAAAATATGTTGTCCCCATAAAATATTGACAAATAAGGCACGCGCTTCACATTCTTGTACTTTAAAATACAGTATTTTCAATAAAATAAAAATACTATCGATTTCTATTCGTCTCACGTCGGATTGGTCTGTTCTGTTTTTCTTGTTCCGTTTTGAAATCGGAAAATGGATACACAGCCTTAACTTCGATTGCTTAAAGCTCAGCGATTCAGCAAATTTCCGGCTTTCAAAATGAGTTCCACGTTCAGAACCGAAATTCAGAAGCATCTTGCCGACTCCGTTTTCAAGGCACTTCTGATCGAATGACGATGGATTTGACAAATGGCTGTATCCGGCAAGTGACACGTGGATAGACACTCTCGGCCGTGCACGTGACACGTTTGACGTGTGTGGCCTCACGTGACCCCGATCCAAATAGGGTTGAGAATACGTCATCGTGCCAGACGTTGCCCAAATCGAACATATACACACATTATGTACACACGTTCTTATTGCACCTTCAAATTGCTAAAAATTCTCAAACATGTCTTGAGAAACTTATTTTATAGAGTCACCGGTTGCATATATGTTGGAAATTCAATACATATCTTGTTAGAATCGCATATTTTCCTGTCTAGAATTTCTTTTTAAAATACCTTTTTCAATTTTCAAGAGCTGAATTAGCGTAAACTTCCAAAACGACATCCTGTGATAAAAAAGAGATTACGATTATATTGAAAATAGATTTTCACAATCTCAAAAAAATTTTAAACTTGACTATTATATCAAGAGATAGACACACTGAAAAAAATGGTTTAGCTGTTCCAGCTAGACGTATCGCTGGATTTCGTAACTCCTAGAAATGTAGCTGTGTGAGCTACATTTCTAGCTGTGTT
>CAJFCP010000112.1:812583-953558 GCA_904066005.1 Synergus itoensis | reverse complement strand
ATCCAAAGTATTAAATGTTTAATTATAATTCTGATTACGGAATAATTCCGCATCTGTCCGGTTTATATCCGACACTTGGATGATCATAAGTTTTATCTCAGTAATCGCCCATTATCTGTATTGCTCCGACTTTTATCCGGCAATCCAAAGTATTAAATGTTTAATTATAATTCTGATTACGGAATAATTCCGCATCTGTCCGGTTTATATCCGACACTTGGATGATCATAAGTAAATTTATCTCAGTAATCGCACATTATCTGTATTGCTCCGGCTTTTATCCGAGTTAAAACCGGATGAACTGCGATTCTTAACTTATTAGTCAACTAATTCAAACTTCAATTGCCGGATAATTGTCAGACAGACTCGGATATAAACCGCTTTCCCACATAAGCTAAATATCTTTTCTTGCACAGAATGTCGACTGAAAACGGATCAGATTCGGCCATAAACCGCCAATTGACTTAAATCTTTTTTAAAATTTAATACTGCCGGATAAAACGCAGATAAAACCGGAACTATTTCAGGTAAGTTCCGGATAGAAGACGGACACAAAAACCAGGTAACAATTCTTACCAGTACAGATAAAAACCGATTTTCACCCGGTTTCTATCCGACATTTCTAGCAGGGAAGAGCAACCAGGGAAAACGAAGTTCAGATTTTCTCGAGCCTTCGACCTGATCACACCAGGTCTCTCAACATTGTGCGGTCTCATAATTAAGTTCTTCTTAATAAAATATATACATTTTTTAAATCAATTCGAGTTAGTGTAATCATTTATTCCTACGCTCGAACAAACATATTTATTTCTTTTTATATTAAATTTGCGGGGACAAGGAAAAGTTTCATTTCATTCTTCTCTTTTTTTATTTAGAAAACAATAATAAAGTATACAAATCATTCAAAATTCGAAATAAAACCTTTCTGATCCAATAGATATTGAAATAGTTGCTTCACGTTTAAACGAATAATCTTACACTTTCTCTTTCTGTTACGTTTTTCAATGGTGAAATAACTCATTACATATAACTCTCTTTTCTTGCTATTTATGCAGAGATTAGAAGAAAAAATGATCTTTCTTCATATGGACATTTTTAAAGACAAACTAACTTTTATGTTGATATAATAGCAGAATTATTTTTCAAAACGCCATTTAAAAAGGATGAACAATCTCTTTTAATCTCTGCTTTATTTATAATAAATTATATTAACATTACAAGTATTACATTTCTAAGTTGTAGACATTGACTTAGATTCAGTTTATGCTCCAAATTTAAATCTGTATGAAATTTGAGGTAAAAATATAACAATAATAAAATATGAGAGAGTTTTCTCATTACATTTTTAAATGCAGAACAATCGAGGACATTGTGACAAATATTTTTATCACCTCGAGAATGGCAGTCAAAGCTGTTTTTCTTCAAAACAAACTTTTTATTATTTTATACGATTTATGACGAGTGGCATTTCACAAATATGTATTTTGTATTAATTTATTCAATAAGCATTTCCTCTTCTGCTTTTGGTTAATTTCCGGAAGCGAAACTTGCTTACTTCAATGAATATTTGAACAATAAGTAAAATGACCTACTAAATTTTATATTGAAACTAAAAAGGTTGAAAATAAATTATATCTGAGTGAAAAATATATTAATTAAAACTTCCTTAGCCCCTTCGTTGGCACGAACGATTTAACTAAAAGTGCTCAAATCCCCCCCCCCATTTTTTAAAAAAATTTTAATCGAAAATCTATGTATCGTCGTCATCTAAATTGATGACTATAAAAGGAAACAAAACAAGGCCAACGAGAATTAAAATGTAAAATGTAATCACTTTAAAGCATTTTAAGTATTTAAATATTTTAAAGTAAGCAAGTTCTTCAAGAATCTGTCGTGTTTGAGTTTACTTTACATGAATAAATGGACTAGAATACAAAAAATAAGAAAACTGATATCTGATAACTGATCCGACTCAAAATTTTACATCAATCATCAATTTTCCACTGTAAGAAAATATCTATGAAATTTAATATTAGAAAGAAGAACACATAAAAACAATTTCTGTTTTTTAAAGAATATAACGAAACATTTTCCAGTATCGTGTTTGTGAAGTTTTGTTTTGGGTCGGTGTTAAATTTCGTTGTTGAAATCAACGTGTCTGCTTAAGTCTAACATACACATTCATGTATTTACTAATGTAAATGCATTGATATGGATACAATCTTCATTAAAATTACTTAAATTTTAGAGCTGTGTTTATATTCTAGGCAGTAAATTACGACTTGTACAAGTTATGCGTCTTAAGACTCGTTAAGGTATTTTATGATAAGTACTGTACGTACAGAATGATTCTGAGAACATGATGTGACTCAAATTAACAAATATAACCCAACATAAGAAAGTGATTCTTGTTCTAAATTTTAATTTTTTTTTCTCGAAAAACTTATGTAATTTGAATTTAAGTTCAGAACAATGAAGTTCGTTAAAGCGTGTTAAAGGTATGAAAATCAACTACTTGTAAAGAAAAAGTTCTTCCGAAATTAGTCCATTAGTCTTTCAAGATGAAACTGAAGGATCGACTTACTCACACTTTTTCTCTAATGAAAAAGTTTCTTCATTCAATCAATATCGAATGTATTATATAAACCATCAAATATCAAAGATCAGAACTTTTTTCTAAAAATTGAAAAAATCTAATATTCAAATTGTTTTTAATTTTATTCTTCATCAACTTTTCTTCAAAAGTTTCTTGAACTAAAAGGAGTTTATGTTCAAACTTTAATAATAAGCGAATTTCAACTTTTTGCATAATTTGAAAAGAAATTTCTTCTTCGGAATCTGAGAAAAAAACTCCAAATAAAAGTAATTCGAGCGTTCTGCATTTATTTTTATTTAGGAAAATTTACTTGTTTTTTAAATTTCTGGATGAAAAATTGTATGAGACTAAAACTTACTATAAATAAGGGCATATCGAATAAATAAATTATATGCTATGGATTAGACTATGAGGATTCTCTTTCAGGGAATTAGAAAACTGAACTACTTGATAAAAAAGTGGGATGGTAAAAAATGATTTGATAAAAAGATGAAGTATCCACATCATGTGACGACTAGTTTTTTTATGATGCTGCGATTGCTTAGATATGTATCAGTCAAAGATATGCATCGACGGGTCAGATCTGTCGTCTCTAATCATACTTCGACATTTCGATGTCTTATGTACACAGATTTTTTGCTTGGATTTACTGTTTTACGTATATTAGGTCAATTTTTCAAAAGTTGTTCTAAATGTTCTTGGTATTCCTGTTCTGTGAGTTCAGTATCGTTTTCTGAGTCTGAAAACTCCTCAGAGCGTTTTCGTCTTCGAGAAAGTTCACTGGTAACTTCTATGCATAGAAGAGCAAATTTGTTGTCACATGAGTAACGAATTTGTTCCAATAATCGACCTCCAGTTAGTGGGGAACCAAGGCCAAAACGATCCGAACTGCTTGAGTGCCAGGCATCACAGTAGGTGTCCATCGCACGATCACCAAGTGTGTGAGAACCGTGCCAAGCAACCTTGTCAGGCCTGAAATTAATTAAAAGTAATTTAAAAGTGAACTTAAGACAAAGATAAATTAAGCAAAAATAAATTACTAACTGGAAAAAGTAATTTAGAGAAACGAAGAAACAACCGAGAGCAACCTTTTAAATTGGAATTAGGATTTTAAACTTAAAGGCTCTCAAGTATTAAGTTTCAAGAATTATTTTGGATGCTACAAGAATCGATTCCTTTATAGTAAAAGGTTTTGAAAGTTCAATAATTTATCAAAAAGAAGTAGAACGCATATTAATATTATAAAAAATAAAAAAACTTGCCATGCAAAGTCAGTCAGAATATTTTTTCCATTGAAGCTGTATATTCTTGGATTCTGGGAGAAGTATGCTCCATTTCCATTGAACATTTCCTTCCAAGAATTAAACAGGACGTCTCCCTGAAACACACAACAACATATTTAATAATTTATTTCTAGTTATAATTAATTTAATTAGTTAATTATTAATTAAATACAAAATTATATTTCTAATGTTTAAAATTATTTAATACAATGAATAACAATAGTACCTATGATTACACAATTATTTAAATCTCTAAATAATAATTATTATAATTGTTCTTATTTTTATTTGAAAGATATTTTTTTATCAATTAATAATGTAACTCTATTAATTTTAATTATGAGTCCTAGCTGAATTTACTTTACACAATTATATCGAGTAGATCGATTCAACCTTGACGACCTAGGCACTAAAGTTTGATATATTTCATTAATAAAATTATGATGCACCTGATACTAAATATACATATAGACAAATAACGTTCTCTCTTATTTGCTTTATATTGGAAAATAAACGAAAATTTGAATAGCTCATAATGTAATGAATCAACATCCTAATTACATTTATTTCGATTCGCTACGTTATTAGAGCAACATATTGATGTATTTACGATAATTCTACGAATCTTCAAAGTTAATTTTTCCTCAATAAAAAATATCCTATCTAGATTTTAGTTCGAATTTTATTTTCTTACTGGTTATTGAATGAACTAATAAATAATGGAATAATATTTTTTTCTGGAAAATATTTTTTACCTAAATTAAAATTAAATACTGAAAATATTTAAATGGGAAACTTACCTTGATATTTACAATGGGTAGATCCCTATCACCTAGTCTAACTATACTGTCAACATTCTGAACTCTCGAGCTAAGAAAAGCTCGGAAAGTACCTCTTAAGCCTGCTCGTCTCGCTTGTCGATAACAAGCGTAATCAGCACCACGAACTCCATGCATATCTCCAGTAAATGGCTCGTTTAAAGCTGCCATTCGCAGCTAAAAGAAAGATATTTTTAGGAATATTTTTAGAGTTTACAATCCATACCAAAAATCGAGATCTTATAATATTTAATTTTTTAGAGAACATAATGTTTTTCATCTTGATAAAATTAAATGTTAATAAACATTTGACATACCATTCGTGGATACCACTAAGCAGCGTGAAAATAATTAAAAATTTCAGAATAGGTTTTAAAAGTTCATTAGTAGATTTAAGTATTTAAAAAAATCACTTATTAAAAGACATGTATCAATAATAACAATAATACTTACTCCTGTTCCATCAGCTTTTATTGGTATTTGATTGATAAGATTCGAAACCTCGAATGGTGGATTTGCTGGAGGTGGAACAGTCGTTGGAGGTGCTGGTGTTGTGATGGGTAAAAGCGAACCAAGCTAAGATAATTTTATAAACAGTTAATTGAAGAAATATTTACCTATTTATTTTAAAAATTCATGGAATAAACAAGAATTAATTAATAAAAATTTATACTTACAGCAATATATTGCCAGCCACTATTAACCCTAACTAGTAAAGCCTCTTCATCAATGATGTATGCTAATGTTCCTACGGGACTAACACCAGACATCTAAAAAAAATAAAAATTATATACGATTATTTTAAACTTCTGTCTTAAATTAAAATTAAAAATATTATTTTAATAAAGTATTTTAAGAATAATAATAATAATAGTTTTTAACTCACCTTTGTCATGGCCTCAGTATTTTGGAATGTCACAGCTCCTGGTACAATTTTCGTTGTGCTTTCTTGAGGACCTCTCGTCGAGGCAGTTCCAGTTCCTTGAATATTTAAAACTCAAAATGTATTCTTCTCATAATAAAAATATTCGTAAAAATTAATTGCAATGCACACTTCCATACCTAAATGATCTTTCAATTCTTTAAGCTGCTTTAATTCTCTCAAAGCTTTCAACTCATCCAGACTACTTCTAAATCCTTGCAGCGTGCGAAAAAGATTTATATGATTTAAAAAGATTAAATGAAAATTCTGCTGTATTGAAATTACGAAATGGCCAATGGTCGAATTAAATTAAGTGAAACAAAATTAAATTTTCGGAATTTCATCATTTAATTGCTTTTACTTTGACTGAAAATTCACTAGGATTTGCTTTTAATATAATGGCCAATTTCCGCATTCAATTGGTTTGAAAACATCACGTCATATTAAACTTAATTTCAGTATATTAAATGGAACGGAAGATGATAGACGTAAATTCAATAACAATGACGCGATTAATTGAAGGCGTAACATGGAATTTTAACACTAGGTTTATGGGACCCGTCAATTTCACGGGTCCATGATATTTTTAAAGGACTTTTTATTTCTTGATACTTTATTTAAACGTGATGCCAAATATTGTGCAATTTTGAGTTAACTTGAATAAATCGGTTTTTTAAAGAAAGTGCGTATTTTCATTCACCCGTCAATTTGACGGGTGCCGTAGAGACAGGTATCTAAAAAACGTCCGTAAACCTAGTGTCAAAAAATACGAATTAGGTAGGTTGGTTCTCCAATATTTCAAGATTATGTATCTGTTATAATTTTTTTTTTTAATATCAAAGTGTAATATATTACGAAGCGATTATATTTGAGATTAATTTAAATTAATTTAGAAAAATATATTGCATATTTAAGTGTATTGAATAAAAATCTTACTTGTATCCTGTCTTGAACCATAATAGTCCCTTTCACCAAAAATGTGACTTTTTCCAATTCCAGGTTCTCCCTTTTGTCCCACAAAAGAAAGTCCTGGAGTTCCAGGAGGACCTGGAGGTCCAGGAGGTCCTGGAACAGGTATGTATGATCCTTGAGAAGCTGGACCCGTTGGTCCTGGGGGACCAGGAGGTCCTGGAGGTCCTCTTTGACCATCTCTTCCAGGTTGACCAGGGACTCCAGGAAACCCATCGTCTCCTTTGTCACCTTTCAACTAGAAAAATATAATTATAATTTATTTTAAATATATTTTAAAGAATATCTATTAAAAATATATTCTACAGCTTTACTGTATATATATATATTCTAAGGTAATTTCATTCTATAGATTTTTGTGCAATTACATGTACTCCAACGATTTTATATATTATTAAACTTGAAATACATGATAATTAAATTCCTACAATTAACCTGGAAAAATTTTCAATACATATAAAAGGAAAAAAAAGCGTCAGTGATGAGCATGCAGATTGCAGTTATTGAATTGTAGTTGGAATTGAAACTTTACTGCCGGTTTTATCGGAAATCAGAGTCTGAACACGTTATTGTCTTATAAATACCTGCATTAAAAAAACTTCTCGAGAGAGTTTATTCGAAAATATCACTTTCATTATCTAACACTATTTTTATTACTGTTTTTACATCACTAAATTTGAATAAACCAAATTCTGAGTAATACAACTTTTAAAACATTTCTTAACATTTCCATTTATGAATCAATTATTTTTCCCTTAATTTTTACAGATTTGAATATTAATTATAAAAATTTCACAAATCAGACTTACACCGACAGACACTCCATAAGGACTTGGAGCTCCAGGCTCCCCTTTGTCACCCTTTGGTCCCAGAGGTCCTGGATTGCCAGGAATTCCAGGAGTTCCTGGACGACCCTATAAAGTAAATAAAAATGTATCAATAATTAATAGTAATCTAAGATTTACTAAATTCATTATTGAAGGATGAAATTCCAAAAATTAGACTACAGTTTTAAATTTGACTCACCTTGTTCTTTTGTCAGCATTAAAGTATAAAAGTTAATGAATTAAAACCAAAGAATAAACTGATATAATTTGTTATTGTATTTGACTTTATAAATACATTCAATCATTATAATTGAAATCTTAGATAATAAAAAAATACAATACGTACCATCCAACCTGGTAGACCAATATCTCCCACAGTTCCTGGTTTTCCTGGAGGTCCCATGAGACCCGGAGGACCTGGGGATCCAGGTCTTCCTCTTTTTCCTCTTTTTCCTTCAGAACCTTTTTCTCCTTTGATGGTAATATAATCACCAGATCCTGCTACCGTTATTGGCCCAGGTGGACCCCTTTCTCCGCGGTCTCCCTTAGATCCTGGAATTCCAGGAGTCCCAGAAATTCCATCCTTCCCAGGATCTCCCTTTTCACCCTGAGGTCCTTGAATTCCATTTACTCCGGGAATACCAGATGGACCAAAATCTCCCTTATCACCCTTCTCACCCTTCAAGCCAAGTTCCCCTTTGTAGCCGCGTGCTCCTGGTTCTCCTTTTTCTCCTTTCACTCCTGAAGCTGATAAGATAAAAAAAGAAAGTCATACATTTTTCTAATTAACTTTGAATTCAGGGAGTCATTTTTTATCGACCTCTGGTACTTTTTTGGCTCTTGCAGAGTGCTAAATTTATGCTGAATCACACATATATTGGTATTTTTAATTAGTTGTAATATATTCTAGACTCTGAAAAAGTGTTTTTCTTTTCAATTGATTCGCCATTTGTTTTTCCAGCAAATATAACTAATGGATAGTTAACTGTTCAGTAGCAATCATTAGATAATTATTGATCTTACATTTTGATTTATCCAGTAAATTCTCTTCCAATATAGATACTCATATAAAAAACAAATATAATCAACACGATTTATGACTTTTATTTAGCTTGTTATTCGATAGATTCGGTTAATTAATTATACAACCCTCTAGTAATAATAGGATCAGCTTTAAAGAGATATTATTGCTTCCAAAATTACTTTACTAAAAGAAAATATTAGTACCCGTATCTCCCACATTGATTCCACCAACACCAGGTGGTCCAGGTGGTCCAGCAGGTCCAACTTTTCCCTCGGGGCCCATATCTCCCTTGGCACCTTTTTCAGCAGGTCTTCCATTTTCACCAGGTGCACCAGGTAGTCCGGGAGTTCCCGGTGCACCAGGTTCTCCCTTAAATCCTTGATTTCCTTTGTGGCCTTCTTTTCCATGCTCGCCTTTAGATCCTTTTTGTCCTAATTCACCTTTTGCACCTTTACTTCCTGAAATTCCAGGATCACCCTTTGGTCCAGTATTTCCTGGCAATCCAGAATCTCCTTTTGGTCCTGGTAATCCTGGCCTCATAGTGAGACCTTCACCCTGAAACACCAGCATCATTCCTATATTATTTAGAGATCAAAGCTTATTTCCGATTAGGATGTTAACAACGATAGGGTGATAATTACAAAATCTGTTTCATATCGCGAATGGTCACAAATTCGATAAGCTTTCCTCTTCACGAATAAAGGATTTCGTAATGAAATTCAAGATTTATGGAACAATGAATTGCAAAATTATTGTGCTAAGCTAGTGTTTCAAATAATGATTCTAAGATTTTGAATCATTAGCTAGGTGTCGAATTTAAATTAGAACAAAGATAAGTAAAATTTCCTAAAATAAATTCCAAAATTTGCAGTCCTCTTTCCACAGAGTACTCACTTTAAAATTTATTACACACTACTCGGTACTCACCCTGTATCCGCCTCCAGGCTTCCACCTAGGCTGCATGCGTATAATAGCAGAAGTTTCTCTATTTAATCATTAGTTTATTAATTGGAAGGGAAAGGTCAATTTCAAAGGAATTAAGCTTGTCAATTCGGTTCAGTAACTTGCGTCGCTACATTTGTAATGGAGAAATTGAGTACTTTCTATTGCTTTACTGTCATCAATAATTATAAGGAAGTAGCAGCAGTTCGGGGAAAATTAAGCTTATTGGTTCTATTAATGTCTCTACCCGATACAATAGTATTTTATGAGATAACATTACAACTACATTTGTTTATTAATTTTTCAAACTAGATACCTTACTGAATGATAAACTTCAATAATTCTAAAAATAGTACAACCTGAGTTTCACGTCAAAAAAATTAAAATATTATCTTTACATTTATACTGCAATAAAAAGCAAGTGCAGTTCCATTAACATTGTTCTAAAGTTAACTAGTTTTTCTCAATCCTTACAAATTTCAAGTCGTATTTTCGCTAGGAGAGAAACTCACTTTCAATAATGTCATTCCTCTCTTTGACTGTGACCACGATTAAATCCCACTCTGTCCAAAAGGAATGTTTTTTACTCAAAGTAAACAAAATTGAATAGTTACAGTATTTAGCATTGTGAATCGAGAAATTTTTTTATAAAAAGATTTTAAGTTAGCTGTAACTATCTATATTATTACTAATATATAAAATTGAATATTTCTGTGTAAGAATTTAAAATAATCTGGGTATTTAAAATAAAAATATCTCACGAAATAAGAGAATGGCACCAGATGATAAAATTTATACCATTTTCAGCTTGCTCTTAACTACTTTCAAAAAGTATATTTTCCTATATAATTAATATAAAAACTTCGTCCACGTATTCTAAAGCCCGTAAAATCAGTCGAATTAACGATGCGACTTCTTAGTACCCAAGTTCTCAGTGATCCTCTTAGTCATTATCTCTCATCTCACGATCTAAGTAATTAATTTCTGGAAATTAATTAATTAATTTTTTAATTTGATTTATGTTGATAAAATATAGTGCCTTTATATTTTACACGTGGGTAACAAAACTTTATTCAATATCCATGTAAATAAAATTCCAAAAACAAGATAAAAGAACAAAGAAGAGAATTTCTTGAATCCTTTCTTAAACAAGTTCTTTCGACGACATTTTTGCGATTTGCAAACCTTCCCTTCGGTAGTAGAATTTTCAATATAGGCAACCCAGAAATTGGTTTCTGTATTCCTAAGGGAAATCGGGTTTGTTTGGATCTGTGTAGGAACCTGTAAGATAACGCACTGGTCCATAGATGGATAGATGGCTATCTGTCTTTATTGGAAGCTACCTCTTATCATCAAACACCTGACCAAAAATTATTCAAAATTTAATAAATTCCCATACAATGACAGGGAGAATAAATATAATCTTTGTGCAAAGTTCCTTTCATTCCTGTTTTGCGAGCACTGTTTTGGAATATTTTAATGATGAAAAATATGTCATTCATCAGAGTAGAAAAGTCATCATTTTAAAAATGCGTTGTACGCCTTTTTTTCACTCTAACTATTAATTTTCATGTAAACAGGTTGAGTGAGAATTTAAAAATTTTTATGTGCAACTTTTCATTGTATTTTTTCCAATTAAAAGTAATTCTCTCGGTTTTATCAGTGATGCGAATATATTGCTTCAAGGCATTGTATATAATTTTATCTGACCCATATGTATGAAATTTCATAACTCACTTAAAAGAAATAAAAAGTTATTAGTTTTTAATTTGTATTGCATTTTGTTTATCTTTTTACTATTTTAACTATAATTGAAGCAGCATTGCCAGTTTCAAGGCTTTTAAATTAAAAATTGTGTATCTTCAGTACCGTCAATCAAAAACTTTCTTTATTTTAAAACTGGAACTGACACAATTTAAATCCGTTTTTACATTTTAACCTTTTAAATAAAAAAAGCTTTCAAATTTCAAATTCTTCGAGTTGAAGATGTAGATTACGTTTCTATAAAAATTAGAAGCAATTTTTTACATGGAAAATAAATTATTGAAAGAATTGGGATTCTTATTGACGTTTCTTCTTCTTCTTTAAAAAAAAAACTTTCTCTTTCCAATTTTTTCATAAAAAGAATGATTATATGCCGGTAATTTGTTTTCTTATTAATCTAATGAATTCCTACATTTGGAAATTTTTACAGAATCTAATTACATATGTAATTCCAAAGCAGGTCTTGTTCCAATTTTTCTGTTCTTCATAAGCGTGAAATGAGGTTTCGTCTATTCAAATTCTCATAATGAAGCGAGTTCCTTTCTAGCCTATATTCCTGAATTTATTAATGGGAGGGAATTCCAGTGCTAACGAGCATTGCTTGTTCGTTTCATTGTAATGCATACCGATTTCATTTGGATGTACGTTTCAAGTACACCCAACGTGCAAATGTTCTTGCAGATGTTCCCATGAACGTGACTTAGAATTGTGTATTACTAGAAACTAGGAAAGAGAAAAGAGAGATACAAATAAGGGATAAAGAGAAAGGGTTGGACAAGCAGATAGGAAGGTTGCAAAGTCGGACCTGTTCGCGCATTACGAATACGGTTATCTATTCCCGAAGGAGTAATACGCGTTGCACTACTATTCAGCGTATTTCTGGTCTGGAGAAGACAGAAAGAGAGATTATCCCAAATAAAAATATCAAATATGGAATTAAAAGCGGAAGTAAAATGAACAAATTTGCATATTATGTTTATAAAAGTCCCCTAGGAATATATAACTCAGGGAAATCTAAACTGTTAAAATATATAGTTAATTAACATCACTCACATCGAAATTGGAAAATTCTCCTTTTCCCGGAGGTCCTGGTGGTCCTTGAGCTCCTTTTTCCCCTGGAACTCCATCCCTTCCTGGCTCGCCTTTCTCACCCTGAGGTCCTTCTGGTCCGATCATTCCAATATCGCCTTTGTCTCCTTTTTCACCTATAGGACCCTGTTGTCCTCTTTCTCCTGGAGGACCAGCAGCACCCTAAATGATTAAATTGAAATTTAAAAAAAACAGTTGACATCTTGATTAAAATTTAATTTCTTATCTGTTATATCATCTAAAAGCTTTCTCGAAAAATTCAGTAAAGTACCCACATTATGTTACAATATCCTAATCTGAATTATTTCCTGTCTTAGACATCAAGAAATAATCACATATTTTAATATTTTTTTGTACTTTCTGGGAAATGCATTGCTTTTTTTCTATATTGCACTCGTACAGAGTCGAGCAACAAATTTTACTGTGGATAATAAAAGTAGTGAGAGAAATCGACATTTCAAAGCGCATTCCTGCACGACGTATAAAATCATGGAATACTGATATATGAAGGTTTATATAGATATATGTTAGAGAACGGTAAGACGGTGGTTTGAGATTTATTGACAGTCGGCAAAACGGAGAAAAATATCTTAGATTCGGTTTATCTTCCAGTACCGTGAGTCCCATTTGTCCCTGTTTGCCTTCTTTTCCAGACACTCCAGCTTCTCCTTTGGGACCCTGAATCATTTTCGGCATGGTAAAAGACGTCATTAGAGCTGTAGCATTGCAGGTGCAATCTCCCTGGTCACCTTTTGGACCTGGTGGACCTTTTGGCATATTGACTGTATATTCCTAAACAGAAATCATTTTTGAAATTAGTAAAATATCAAAATAAAATATCATTCCTTATTTTTTAAAAAAGAAAAACATTAATTTTTTAAAGTAGTTACATTTTTCTCTACCAAGGGAAACTTCTAAGAAAATAAGGCGTCTTTTGCATCAGATAGAATTTCTTTTCTATAGCCATTTAGAAAAAGAGTTCAAAAAATTGGAGAGACAAATGAAAAAAATTAATGAAAGTTTAATAATGGAAGTTGAGTAGGAAAGGGGGAAATATTGTGCTCACCTCATCATTAAGGTCGAAGCTGTTTCCTGGAGGACCTGGAGGTCCCGGAGGGCCTCTCACACTCTCACCCTTGTCACCTTTGTCACCCTTTTCGCCTTTCATACCTCTGACTATAAACGAGGTTTCATTTTTAAAAGATCCTGACGCTGTGAATGGCTGATTCTCATTCGTTTCAAAAATGTACTTACTATCCGGGTTCGGGGGTGGAGGTGTAATAAGCGGGGGTGGATTAACTTCCTCGTTCGTCTCTTCATTCTCATCAGTTCCAATCTGCAAAATGAAAAAAAATTGTTACCCATTGCTATTCCATGTTTCCTCCGTACGTCGGATTTACCTGTAGGATGGGTTATATCAACTTTGAAAGTTAGTTCATAAGCAGAAGTTTTAGTACTCGAGGATAGAAGAGCGAAATGAGCTGCTTAATTTAATTGTAGACCCATAGAATAATGTTGGAAACATTGGATGCGAAATTAAAAATGTTTTTAATTTTAATTCTCTGTTTGCAATAAACATTGTTTTCTTGATTAGCTGTAATTAATATTTGAATAAATTAAGATATATTAGAAATAGATTGTGAAAACAAGATTCAATTATAAACGGTAAATATTAGCAAAAGTGAAGATTCTATATATCATTTTCTGTATTTAGTTTTTAATTACAAAATGTTAGTACCTAGTGTATTGATTAATCTTAATTATTATATTAATTACGTAACGCATTTCTACTTGAAAGCAGAATTAAAGTTTATGAGATTAAGCTCACTAGTTTCTCGCACAACTTTTGAAAGCACAATTTTTCTAAATTTGCACGGAGTTTTAGGTAAAACAAAGTTTCAAGAGAATACTTTTGCAGTCTTTCAACCTGAAACAACCTCGTAATTTTAGAAATTGTAAACTCGTAACTCCCCCATAATCCGTGTAATGCTTCACCCCGAGCAGAGAGAAGCAGAAAAAGTTTCTGGACCAACCTTACTGCTACAATCGTTTAGTGTCTTTAAAACTTTGATGACAAGATACTCTGAAAATAGAGATTTTCATGTTTTTCACAATACCCAGTAAAATACTTTTACCATTTTCGTTGAGAAGACATTTAAATATAAAATTCTCTTGTTAGAAACTGCATATACTAGCGAAGAAGGAAAAATTGATTAAAATTTGAAATTGGGTGTGCAAAAAATACTTTATCAAATATTTCTGTTTAAAATACTCTAGAAACTTAAATTTCATTCTTTACTATAAGACCTTATTTAACTTGAACGCTAATGAGACATTCCATTTTCTTCCATGTTTTCAGAGTAAATGAACTCACATTTTCATGGATTGTAGGATACATTTTTAATAAAAAAATGTTAAAATATCATATTATAAAGAAAGAATCATTTTGCAAATTAAAAGGTCAGCAGTCCTAAGATCCGAGTATTGAATTCATTTAAATGGATTCTCTACTTACATTTCTTCTCATTTATCAATGTAACTCAGTTATAAAGGGAAATTCTTAAATGGAGAAGTTCAGTTTGAGAAAAAATAATTTCTGAATGTTTAAAATTCATCTTAAGTAAGTTTTAAACATTCAATGGAATTAATTAATTATTATAATTATACTATAGAATTATATTCATTAATTATATATGAATTATTTATTTATTATTAATTATAGTTTCCATTTTTTAATTTAGTTCATGTTTCTTTTTGGTGGAAAATCAAGAATGGAATCAAAATTCTCAACCTTGGATATTTTTAGAAAATGAAATCATTCACTGTAAAAGCTATAGCTTACTTTTTAAGGGCGTTGGATTCAAGTGTTAAACTCAAAATTCCATTCTCCATTTTACTCAACGAAAATTATAGATAAATATTTTTTCGCTCTGTAGCAGTAATCTTTTTTCATATATAAGACTGCGTACAGAGCGAAAAAATATTTAATTTCAATACTTTTTGCATAAAACGAAGAATGCAAAATCTAACTTCAAAATTTAATATTTTCTTTTTACTTAAAAAATATTTGAATTAGATATTTTTTCGCTGAGCGCATAATTCTAGTTAAAAATTGATTAACTTCACAGAGGGAAAAAATTCAAATTTTAGTATTTGTTAAGTAAAATGAAGAAATCGAATTTTTAGATTAAAACTTGGCTCCAACACCCTTAAAGTAAATCTTTATATCACGAAGCCAGGTTATTTTTAACAGTATCTTTTAGCGCTTTGAAGGGTTTACTATCTATGCAACTCTCTTTCTATAAATGTTTTCATATAAGAAGTTGAGCATATAGACTTATATAAACTCAAATCCTCAGTTAGTTTCTGCTCTAGAGAGCATTTATAGAATTTTTCTTCGAAGGTTCAACTGTTCCTTTTTTTGTTTCTTGTCCTTTGAAGATCCAAAATGCTCTAGCTTTATTATGAAATGAGAAAGGAAGAAAGAGCACAATGAATGAAAGTTGAAAAATGATTTATTTCTCAAAAGAAAAATTAGTTTTATTAAAAATTAGTCTTATTAATAAACCCCAGAAGTACATCTCATGGATAAACTAATTAGTACATTTCACGACAAATTATCTTATATTATTACAGTACATTAATGCATAGTATGTTTCCTATAGAGTATCTCAAATTTGGCTGTTTAAAATTAACTTGATTATACTCTAAAATGAGATTCTAGTGCAATAATGTCCGGAATGGAGAATCCATTAATTACATGTCACCTTCATGAATTATTCGGAGAGTTCCCAGAGAGAATTTTTCTGTGAATTACCCAATTATTTACGCAGGCTTTAGAGATGATTAATAAGCTCAAAGGCAAATCAGGTCTTGCCATAGGGGGAGTTCATATTCAGCAATTTGGCTAACGCTAAATGTTTTCCAATAATTTCAAGTTAGTCGCAACATGACAATTTTTTCATTTTCACATTCTCTGTTATAATATCGAGGCAATTAAAAAACGCGTATCTAAAAACGGAAAACTATAAAGGAAGTCGATAATTTGCAGTTGAAGTTGAGTAGAAGTATCATCAATACATATAATAATTAAATTTAATTGATCAATTAAATATGAGGTCGACTATTTTCAGTTAAATTTAAACTATAAAATTAACTTCATCGAGGAAATGTCAATTTATCGACATATGTATTGAAATTAAGATTGATTTTGTCAATAATGAAAGACTTTTAAAAAAAAATTGAATAAGTGGGTAGATAACAGAATGGAGTGCACTTTCCATTACTATGTAGGAGTATTTGAACCAAATGTTTCAACAGATTTAGTAGAACTCAAACGAAATAGGGTTGCAGAGAGTGGTTTACGATAGATTTCCTATATAGTACAGTGTGTGCTTCAAAGTACATATACACATGTGGTAACTGCACGGGACATCAGGTGTACTTATCTTGATTAACAAGAGAACACCACAAACGACGATGACTTATCACAGAACGATCTACCGAAATCGCCCCATAAACAGTCGTTTCCTATGCCATATCTTGACAAATATAATTTCCTTCGCTATTTCTGGCCTAAATGATAACAATTCAATTCTGACATTTATAGATTCTGATTTTATCAATTTCAATATTCCTCTCGGACCTTCGGTTATCTCTGATGGATAAAATTATGTAGGGCTCTAAGGCATTTCCCTAAAATCCAATTTTGTGTACTCTTTTCAACTTTAATTACGATCTATTTACTTGTAAAGTCCTTTTTAGAATTTCACTATTGGAATAGTATTTTTAGATCTGTTGAAACAGTACTTTTATGTAAAAGTATAGTTTGCATCACACGTTTCAATCAGAGAGACTGAAGAACTTTATTCTGAACTGAAGTGTCGAAGTGGATCGAACTAAGTAAAGGAGTTCATCAAAATGTTATTGGTCTAGGATCTAGGACATTTCCTCGGATCACTGCTCCCCTCAACGTCTCCTATATGTACGTAGCAAACTTTATGTCAATGTGTTAACTAAAAGGACCATTTGAAATTCGATGGGTTACATTGCAGCCATGACATTTACACTCCCCCATATTCCAGTATTAGAGGCTCCTCCTTAGCCTCGTTAGGTAGTTGAAGTTCGCAAAATGTTTGGACTCTATCATAGAATAGTTGGATTCAAAGCAGTGAAATAATTAGTCTGATCATTCAAAGGCAGCTCTCCAATTTTCTTGATCCGTATAATTTCAGGTTCCTATCAAAAATCTGATTGAAAAGTTCATTATATTAGGTTTTATTCTTATAAACTTGCATAATGGATTATTTTTATCCAATTAATCTTTATAATTCAATTTTTAATTGAATTAAGTTGAATTCATTGCATCGTTTCTCGAATTCTTAAAAAAAAAGAATTTATATTTAAATATAATCGAAAATAGAATTGAAAGAAGAATTCTTTATTATCTATTGTAGTTCTACCTGGTTTAATGTTGTGAAAGTTGTCTTGAGATTGAATCGCGAATTATTTTGCAGATCCTTGGAGATTACAAGGAAATGCATAAGCGACGATTTTCATTTCAAAGCTTAACGCAGCAGTCCTAAACTTAAGACCGACTCGCTAAACTGATGGAAAGAGCGTTGGTACAAGTGAACTAAATTGTTGCCTGAAAATCCCTGCAATATTTCAAAGATTATCCGACATTATTATGAAAATTATTTTCATGATTTGATTCCAGAATATTATTCATTGTCAATCTGTTGCATTCTTACAGAGAAAACACTTCGAAATTTAGTAGCTTTTTAGAATTTGTACTTTTAACAATTAAAAATAGAACAAAACTGAAACTCTTTTACCAAAATTGAAATAAATAACACTGCGCGATGGGAGATTTTTACTCAGATACCAATTTTATATCAACCAATATGATTAAGTACTTTTGTACTTAAAAAACCATGGACTCACATTCTAGAAGTATCCAAAAAATGTACGAAATTGCATAAAAATAATTTAAAGTTACTCGGAAGAAACTAAAGTCTAATAACATTATTGTTGTTTGTTTTATTATACAATGAAGATGTATAAACAAATATTTCAGAAAATGTCATCAGCAAAATAAGTTCTTTTTTTAAGCCCGTTATTGTGTTAAAAACCTGCAACCACAAATCGTTAATGGCCCTAATAGAAACAGAAAAGGCACAAAATATCAATTTTCAATTGAATTTTAATATTTAATTTTATTTAATTTTGTAAATTTTTATAAATTGAATTTGGTAAATGTTAGTTACTGACCTTTTTGAGAATAAGTAGATGTTTAATCAACTTTCTGTTTTAAATGAAGCAGCATTTGTCCTGTTATTAGTGGCCAATTAGTGTATTAATCTTTATGTGAAACAGTTTTGAGGTAATAGTATTTCTTAGTGAAATATTGCATACATCATAAACGTAAATACGCTTAGTAAGAGAAAGCAAACGCTTAGTAACGCAATCAGATTATTAACGTTTATACGTAAACTATTAGATGAAGCAGTATTAGAGTTGTTTAGTGACAAAGAAACATCAGCAGCTGAGGAACTCACGACCACGGCGTCAAAATCAACATCTCCTGAACCATCGATCGATTCAAAATCACCCGAGCCGGATCCCGAAGGAAACTATAAAATCAAGAGAAATCAAAATTAGTGGATTCAATGAAAATAATTGCTAATCTAATCTTTCTAGTTCAAATTAAAAATAAAAAACTTGGTGAAAACAATATAAAAATGTAGGTTCGAAGTAATTTTATTACATCAACCACTGTATCCTATAATATTATATACTATACAATGTTTTTAAAACTCACTTGATAAATTAAAAATATTAAAATCAGGAGCAGTTTCAAACTAATGAAAATTAAAGTTGCTATCTATTTGAAAAGCAGAACCTGCTGAAGTGCACTTGAAAACTTTTTATCGTAACTTTATTACAATAATCGAGTTCTTCCCTAACTATGAATGCTCACAGTTTCCAATACTATCCATATAAAATAAACAATTCATAATTCTATACACAATTTGGTTTATAGGGACATGATAAATTTTAGTCGGCCAATATGCTTTATTAAATGAAGCATTTAGATTCCCGTGATGTCCTAATGCACCAACATAATATCAATTCTAATTATAGCCATTTCCGTGCTAAAATTTGCGTTAATAAATAACAATGCGCAGTACGATCTACTTTACGAATTTCAGTGCATTAATTGATAAAAGGCATCCTAGAAATAACAAAAATTTACAAGAACAGTTTTTTTCTTATTTTAATACAGGAGGAGCTTGTTTAACCCAATTATGTAATAGATAGACATAAAAATAAAACCGAAATCATGCACGTGAAAAAATCTTTAATTTCATCATTGTCGAGAACACGAAACTTTTTATTGATATTGATGATTATAATGGTTACAAAGGAATATAATCTTCATCTTATTTCCAGAAATACCAAGAACTTTTCTTTCTCCTAACATTTTCTGTTTGTCCAACTAACTTGATGTCATACATCTTACGATCGACCTTGTTACATATATTCTCTTCTCAGATACAATTATTGTGCTGAGTTATATGTAGTGTAGATGCAAATATATTCTCTAAGGAGATACCAAACTTGAAGGAATCGATACCTTAAGTCTGTTATCAGAAATGTTAAATGTTAGATTGTTGTTTAGAATTGCAGCTGAAACTTCGATAGGTGCTCAAGGGAATCACACATTCTACAAAGCGACAGTAAATTTCCTTAGCCGGAAGATAAATTTCACGTTTCCGCAAAACCGCGGCTGGACTTGCCACTGCGAGACGGTAAACCGCGTAACTGTCGTGGACGTTCTAAACAGTAAAGTAAACTGAAAAATTGGCTCGTAGATTTTCGAACACCTGCTCTATACCTGAAACTAAAATCTATAATACGGAACTTTAGTATATCATTTATATTCTACGACAAAAACTCTAAAAACAATTTTTTGAAGTTTACTTCTCATTTTTATAGAATTCAAAAAATAATGATTAATAACTGCAATAAGTAGTGACATAAATAATCACACTAAATCCTTGGATGTCAATGGAAAAACAATTTAAAAATTACTAGGAACTATAATGATCAACGCGCGATTAATTTCTCGTTTTTGCACACCTTTTGCTAAAAGATTCAGAGGATTCTAAACAATTTCCAATTAAAGGATTTAAACACTTTTTAAAGGATTTCAAAAAGTATACAAAATAATTGAGAATTTATAATTTTTGAAATTCCTTTAAATTATGTAAAATTACTTTACATTCATTAAAATTACTCAGAATACCATGAAGTCTCATTAACTCTCTTAAAATTTTTGAAAATCAACTGAAATTTTGTAAAATTCCTTGAATCGTTTCAAAGTTCTTAAAAAAAACTTAGTATCCCATAAAATATCGTAAAATATCTTACAACTATTTAAAATTCCATGAAATCCCGTAAAATCCCTGCTTGAATCTCTTAAAAGTCTTTAAAATTACTCAATATCCCATACAATATCTTAAAACCCCTTTAACATCCTTCAAAATTTCGTGAAAATCCTTTAAATTTCGTAAAATCAATTATATTCCTTAAAATTATTGAAAATCAAGTGAAATCTCACCAAACCTCTTAAAATTTTTCAAAATAAAAATCGTTAAAATTACTTAATATCATAAAATTTCTTAAAATCCTTTAAAATTTTATAAAATTCCTCGAAATATCTCTTAAAATACCTGAAAATCCAATTAAATTTCCTAAAATACCTTAAAATCTCTCCTCCTTTTAACTCCTCCTCCTTCCTTTAAACTTTTATTACAAGCTCCTCAAATTACTTAAAATTCCACAAAATATCTTCAAATACCTTAAAATTACTTTATAATTCCATAAAATCTCATAACATCGCTTAAAATTCCTGAAAATCCCCCAATTCGCAATTCCCAAACCAATAAAATTTTCGACAACAATGTGTTCGATATATTATAACATCACTTTTTTAAAGATAGGATAACTACATTCACATATTATAATTACATTTTCGTATTCCTAGCCAGAGGGGCGGGTCTTACGCTTATTAATTATAAGGTTTTTCTCGATGTTATGAGATCTGAAAATTCTATACATGAAATGAAGGTCGAGACACTCGATTAATTAAAATCAAAACAGCTCCTATAGAAAGCAATTAATATTAGTGTCACGTGCATCTGGCGCGAATTTGAATTTTGCTTGCAAAGACATCGCCAGCACAGGCGTTAAATCAAGTTTTCTGGCCCTCTCAACCACATTTCGTTGCATGGTCTCGCAAAGATAATTATAGTGAGTCATCGAAAGCCGGATTCCACATCTCCACGGGAGCATTTAAATTGCACGAGCGTCCGATACCCGGCCAGCCATCACTATACACAAAACCCTTTGGGTTTAAAACAGACCGTTTTTTCAGATTCTTTCTACTTTTTTTTTTTTACCTATCATCACCTCGAGTTCGTCCCCTTCCCCTTTTGCCACTCGTTATCTCTTTTTCTCTCTTTCTTGACCATCCAATTTTCACGCCCGCGCACCACGAGATACCGATCGCTCCCTCGTAACGACCCTCTAATACAGAGGCGGTACTTTGGTACTTTCGTCCAAAGCGAATTCCAGTTTTAGAGCCTTAGGTGAGGAACTTAAATTTCGATTATTGTCATTAGCATGAATTTTCATAGCATCGGCATTCAGCCCCAAGCAAATTACCAAGCGACTAACTATTATAGCGAAAAACGTGTGAAACTGTGGCTCTGCTGATGAAAACGGTTTATGTCCTTCATTCTGGCTTTTTGTTCGTTTAGAAACATTAAAGATTCAAAAGTAAAAGCGTTCAATAATTTAACAATCCAATGAAATCAATAAAATTTACAAGATTTCGCTATTCGTATATAAACATTGAAAATATTTCTAGCTGAAAATCCTGTTTATGAAGTCTGTAAAATTATATGAATTAAGAATATAGTATACAAAATTTTTTAAAAATATATATTTTTAATTAAAATTACTTTTTTTTTCTTTCTGTGAACTAATTTCATCAATTAAGTTTACATCTGGGAAGTATACAAAGTGAATGAGAAATACGTGGTTGTGAAAAAAGATGAGTTTCTCATTCATCAACTCAGAGGATGCTGGACCTCAGAGTCTTCTGTAATAATGTCATCTCATAATCTTTGCACGTCGACATGTGTCCATTAAATTAGCTGAGAACTTGAAGTCAAAGTCACTAATTATTTTGTCTTTTCTCGACGTAGGCTAGTTTAAATTCTATATGTTACTTGAAAGCACGTTACTTGAAAAAGGAATTATTAATTAAATAAATTTAGCTACTCTGAGAGTTGTTAAAACTTTCATTAGCTAAATGATGAGAATAAAGCAGAAATTGAGAACGCAGATTTTCTTTATATTAATTTAGAATATTTGGAAACATTGGGTATTTGAAGTTGAAATTGATTTTGACTTAAATTCGAAAGTCATGAAAGATAAAATAAAAATTGCATTAGGTGTAACGACTATCATAAAACATTACATGGCGATTCTTTGATGAGAAAACTAATCTTTGTGGGAGAAGGAGATGGAGGTGAAAAATGGACTGAACATCAAGAAGATAAGGAATTGCTCCGTCGATGCTCACTTTGGATTACTTGGAAATCGCTTAAAGCATAGAGATAACAAAAGGGCAATTTTCTTTCCGTTTAAGAGTTCCTGGTTGGCTTTAGAATGTAACCCACTCCTTATGCATCGACGTTTTATAAAACGTCGGTGACAATTTGCAGATCAATTTGAAAAGTCGTTTGCTTAAATAACATAAAGTTCACTCGGAAAAACATTTCCAAAAAATTGTAAATAGGTAGTTTCTGAATCTACAAGGTTGATTTTATTCAAGAGAAAACATATAAAAATCGGATTCCAATTTTACGATGAATTCAATTTTTTAAAGTAAATGAAAACATCGTAAATATGAAAAAGCAAAGTTGGAAGTAATATAGAAACATGATGGTAACTTCTATCTGGCTTCAATGAAAGATATTAAAATATGAAGCGGCATATTATCGTCGACTCAGGCTTTCTACATCATAAAAGTAAAGTAAATTTTCCCAAGCTCTTGAAACATCTTGTTACTTCCTCTTTATGTAAATATATATATATATATTTACATATACACATATGTAAATATACATTTCTTTGTAATAAACGATATCCTTCCTTACAGTTTATACAATAATGGTTTCAATAATAATAAATTGAATTTGAAACGAGTTACAAAAGCAGTGGAAGTGTATCATTAAAATGGATTACGTTGTTGAAAGCACTCTGAAAAAATCAGATATAAATATCGAAAAAGAAATGTAGGAAATCATTCTATCGAGAGTGAGCGAATTTTACTGTATATTCTGAACTTTAGTATCGGACAATAAAATCACAGAATTTTTCATATATCTAAATGAATTCTGCATCGAAATATATTTTGATTTGAAAATAATGTATAATATCGATAAACGCGATATAATAATGCCAATTGCAATCATATTTTATATCCGTCATATTAAAGTCTATTTGATAACTTGAATTTGGAATTTGTAATATTCTCTTCAATTTTGAAATATTCAGCAACGATTTTCGAATCGAATTAATTTTCCGAAATAACACGAAATAATTGTCAAAAAGAGTTTTAGCCAGACAGAAATATTATAACACTATGTTTCTGCAGTTCACGGTTTGTTTCTCTTAGATTTAGAAAGCTCTATGAACTAAATCTCCTTTATAAACTTGAACGCTAATTAGTCAGAGTGGATGGAAACGAAAGTCCGACAATTCATCTAGTATATTAGAGAAAATAAATATACATGACATTCATAATAAAAATATTTGCTTACTAATTTTTTCAATTTTGTATACATTAAATTTGAAATTAACAATTTTTAAATTTTCTTTGAACTTTCATGTTTGGAAATTTGTTTCAAGTAATTCCTTTGCTTGCATAATGTCAAAAAATATTTTTAAATTTGTAATTTTTATATTCTCAGGATCCTCTTATGCTGGGATCAAGAAATTTTAATTCCCCTTCTACGAGGCGGCAGTTCAATTTTTAGAAGACATTCAACATCGAAATAATGAATTTAGTCTGTAATTAATTTCGAAAGGTTATATAAATATATATCTTAACCCCTGAGGAGATTCGATTATTGTTAAGTGTTACCACAGGTTCAGCCAGCAATGATATCATCACATTTATGGATGGTGAAGAAACACTTTTTGTGGGTTTTTTGTTTTGTTTTTTTTTTCTTGGTTATTTTCCTAATAACGATAGGTTCTGATCCCTCGGTAATTGCGAGATTCGTGATTCAATTCGAATCTGCCTCTCGCATTGAAAGGCGGGTCGAATCCTAACGATCACGTGTCAGGGGCCGCATATATATTCTCAGCTTGCTTTTCAGTTAGTCAGAAGTCAAACTGAGCAAACTTTAGGGCGGTTCACGTGATTAACAGCATGCATCGTGGAATGCTATGGCTTCGTAAATAAATTTGCATCTCTATACGTAAGTCAATTAAAAAGAATTAAAACTCGTTCTTCAATCACGAAACGCGATAATTAGATCAATCAGAAGTCCCTTTACAACATATTTATGCAGAATTTAGTCTTGCATAATTCATCTGCTTGTAAGATAATTTTTATAAATATTTTTTTTGTTACTGTTTCTATTCCTCTTACTTATATTAAATTCGAATAGTACAGTACATGCAAAAGTAAGTAAAAGTACAAAATTTACTTATATTATATTTCTAATGTAAAAAGAATCTTTAATATATTTTTGATTGATTTTCAGCTATCGCAAAAGCTTTCAGAGATATTGCATTTTCAGTAAACGAACCGAAAACCCATTAAATAGATCTTTATGTAATAAACGTAAGATGTTTTCAAAGATTTTCAAATATATTATTTTGGAAGCACTTTAAGTAATTAATAATACAAAACAATGTTCTAAATTAAATTCGCCTCTCAAATGTAGGATGCAACGAAACTGGAAATGAGAAATGCTAAAAGCTTTTAAATTTAAAATGATTGCAGTAGTTAGTGGACACTAAAGAGCAAAATCACATATTTCTACATTCAAGAAATAGTGATCACGAACGATATGTACACGAAATCAGTCCATATATATATAAATAATTCAAATAAACTGAGTGAAAAACTCTTTACAGTCATTAGTAACGCATGAGTTGAAATTCATAAATATTGAATGTACTCCCGTTATAAATTACGTTTCGATGAATCTTTCCTGAGAGAACGGATATAAATTTTTTCCTGCTTTCAAAATAGATATTTACCATGATTTAGTGCCGAGTCGTGAAATGCATATATAGACACGAAACTGCTGATATCGTCATATCATTTCCAATTTATATAGATTGTATCCAATTTTTCTGTCGGCACATGTAATAATAAAATTTATTATTTCATGTGCGGAATCTTCTTCGGGATACGGGTGCCCTTACCTTCGTAAATCTTTATTTACCAGCTTTCCGCGAATAAGAACGATCATAATGGATATCCGATAGGTAATCTATCGTTGAATGATTGGATCTGAAAAAATCGCTTCTGACCCAGAGTTTAATGTTCGCGATTGTATCCAGTACAAAAAAATGGGGAACGAGTGAGAAAAAGAATAGCCCAAAGAAAGATTCATTGCCTCTGTGGTTATTCCACCACTTTCAAAGAAGTAATTAGGTCTACTTTTATTTATTAAAAAAAAAAAAAACAGGTTTTATTTCATCATTTAATAAGCAATTTCTACGTCAAAACATATTTTTGTTGCTTCGATATTTTTTCTGAATAAAAACTGCAAAATAAATTTAGGCACCACTTTGGATTGAATATCAAGATTAATTTTACTATTGAGAGACTAATTAAAATATTGGAAAACCCCATAAAATGCCAATAAAACTGAAGTATACGAAATCAGGTTAAGTTACTAATAACGCAGCATTATTTAATTGGGAAGATAGCCAACTTGATTTTACTCCAGTGATCAGGAACTCGAAGATCTTACCCCCAATTAGCTCTCACCTTTCGAAAATTTATCTTTCAGGTTGAAGTACCTTCCAGTCCAATGATTTTAATAAAGACCCTTCGATCGGTACTTATGGTGGATTATCTGTCAGATAAATTTACTGAACTGGGATCAACTGGCACTTAATGGTACTCTATTATGGGTCGTTAAGTTGGTTTCCATTTTAACAAAATACGTAGTAAATTACGGCAATGAGACTCAAACCACAAACAGATTCAAATTATTAACCATAATTTATTTTTAATACCATTTCAATTCATGATTTCAGTTTATGAAAGTATTCTCTTTATTTATTTTCTGCTTATTTATTCACGAAAATGAATATTCAATATCTAGATTAACTCTACATATAGAAAAAATTCAAATAGTTAAAAATAATTTGCTTAGGCACTCTTATGATATTCTGTAACAATTAATAATGAATTTTTTGAAATTACTAGCAATTATGATCCGCGTGCTCTGCACGCGATTGATTTCCCGTTTTTACACACTATTTGCTAGTAAACAAAATAATTGAGAATTTTTAATTCTTCAAATATAAAAACTTGTCATTCTTTATCTAATTTCAGGAATCTCCATAAGTTTCATAAAATTCCTTGAAATGCCTTTATTATTCTTTAAAATCTGATGAAATTTCTTTAAATTTCGTAGTCAATTGATATTTCTTAAAATTACTTAAAATTACTAAAAATCCCATGAAGTCATATTATATCTCTTAAAATTACTCAACATTCCATAGAATTTCGTTAAATTCTTTAAAATTCTTGAAAATCGAATGAAATGTTAAAAAATGCCTTAAAATTTCTAAAAATAAAAGTAATATCATATAAAAATAATATCATCAAATCCCATAAAGTTACTTAAAATCCCATGAAATCTCGTAAATTTTTTAAAATCTCTTAATTTTTTAAAATAAATTAATCCCTTAAAATATCTTAAAATCCCCTAAAATTACTTAAAATCCCATGAAATTGCATGAAATCTCTTAAAATTTCTGACAATCCAAAGAAATGTCGTAAAATCCCTTGAAAGTCCTTAAAATAATTTAATATTCCGTAAAATATCTTACAAATATTTAAAATTCCACGAAGATCTGCAAAACCCCTTAAATCCACTAAAAGTCTTTAAAATTACTTAATATCTCTTAAAATATCTTAAAATTACTTAGATTCTCCAAAACTATCATCAAATCTCATAAGATTACTTAAAGTCCTATGAAATCTTATGAAATCCCTTGAAATCCCTGAAAATCCAATGAAATCTCGTGAATCCCTTGAAATCCCTTAAGTCGTTAAAATAACTTATTATCCTATGAAATATCATAAAATCTCTGAAAATTACTTAAAATTTCAGGTTTTTGACAACAATGTGTTCGATATATTGGTAACATCACTTTTTTAAGATAGGATTCTGATTGGAAAAAGCTTTTACTCGTAATAATTTATTCGTGATTTTATTAAAAACTATCTTCAAGTGCAACTATCGTAAATTTGTACTCAGGAAAAATATTTTTCTCTCTATCGAAAGAATCTATATTTGCAGAATGAAAGTAATCATATTAAAAAGTTGTGGTTCTACGAAAAAAAACGAAACAGGAAAAATATGTATAAAAATAAAGTAATCAATGTTTGCCGTACAAGAATTCAATTTGAGTAACATACTTGTAAGCTTGCAAGCTCTAATTAGTTAAGGAGCTTGCGTAAAAGTGTAAAAACACTTTTAAAGGGATTATTAATTAAAACGCCTTTGCTTTATATATTTTGCTCTTCACAAGAAATTACATTTAGGTCAAAGCACAAATAAGCTAAAGGCGAATTATGATGGATTATGATATAGCAAAATAAAATACATTAAAAAATGTTTGATATAATTTCTTCTCTTTCAAGAATCGGAAAGCTGATATAAATTGCTGAATTTTGAATATGTATGATATGATAAAATTTCATTTTGATGAATTAAGCATTAATGTTTGCTTGGTGGAGAGTTTGAGGTTTGAAAAAAGGGAAGGAGACGATTTAGTGAATATTCAAAATGTAAAGAATTTTTTATGTTGAAATTTGCATGTAGCCGGTATTGAGTAATAAAGACGCCAAATATTATTGCTTGTAAAGGCGATAACTATCACTTGTGTTATCGACCCCGACATTATTCGAACAGAGGTGGTCGTTTCCGTACCGCATCGCAAATCGCCCGATTTATTGGTGCTGACTCGCCACGATCGGCCAGCAGGAAGCGACCACCATCGAAGCGCATGGGATACCAATCTACTTTACTAATTGTAAGAGGTCACTCTGAACCGTTGATGGCATTTCGGAAAGATCTATCCTCTTGAAATTCCTTAAAATTTAAAATCCCTTAAAATCATTAGAAATCTCATCAAATTTCATGAAATCCATAAAAATTCCATAATATCATTTAAAAATCAAAAAATTTCTTGAAAGCTTTTAAAAAAATGTACAGCCTTTGAAATCCTTTGAAATTCTACTAAATCATTTAAAAATCGTCACTTTAATTAAAAAATAATTATTTTTGATTTCAATCAATCAAAAACTTCAAGACTTACTTATCGACGTAAAACAAACAAAAGCAAACTTTATAAGTCAAAAAAGAATTTATACATTAAAACAGAAAGAGAAACCCCAAAAAAAACATTTTTGTTGACCTGTGTTATATTATAATATATTAATATTATATAATATATATAAAATTAGTATATTATTATAAGAATCTTTTAAATATTTTTCTGTGAATAAAAATGTATCAAGAGACAAAGTTTCAGAGTAAAAAACTGACGTGTGTTTCCGTTGAAGGAGACGTTATAACTTTTTCAATTACTGAAATATTAATAATGCAGTAGGGTCTTTCCAACTGAAAAAAAAGTTGTTTTTATTGGACAAGACATTCCCTAAAAGGCTTCCTTCTCAGGGCTGCTTCGCCAGCTCGAGTCGCAATAAATCATGTTTTCTCTTATTTTATAGAAGAAAGAAATTTTCTTTTACTTGCAGATCTTAAAGAAATTTCCCGAATAGAATCTTATCTTTAATATTTTAGAAAAATCTATTGATGATGAAAAACAATGTTTAATGTAATGAGAAATTACTGCCACAGATTCAGGTCCGGGAAAATGCATTTTTTTTTGTACTATATTTGCATTTTTACGAAAGCCCAGTCAATGAAATACAACATTATGGGATAAAATCTCAGATTCCCTACAGTTAATCATGTTGCGGTTTGCAATTACAAGCAGAGCGTCACGCAGTCATGGCAAAAACAAAAGAACCGTATCACGCAAAGAATTATGACCCTGTGTTATAGAGTTATTTTTGCTCTCAGCTCTCTGCAATCAAATTAAATCCGAATGTAATTTAAGTCCAATTATTTAAGGGAAAAGTGTAATCGAACCAATGAAATATTTGAAATTTCCTGTCGTTTTTATAAAATTAATTATTCACCTATAAAATTATGAGAACTCTCTGTATCTCTATTTTCCCAGAATATCTTAATAAAATCCTCCTCTTCAATCATATATGATTTACGAACCGAAGAAAATTTCTTTGAACCAAAAAATATACCAAAAAAATATTTTTCTTTGTACCTGCAAGAATACAAAAAATTATGACAAAAATCAGAATACTTACATCGAACTCTGCGTTGCATTTGACGAGATCCTGAGGGTGTCCAGCGTAGAGTTTTAAAGTTTGAAGAAGACCCTTGAAATAAACAAGCAGGAAATAGTACAAAGCAGCGCGACAAATGGGGTTCGTCATTTTCCAAACGAGTCTCGCTCTTTGTGGATTGTTTAACAACACCACCACCGACACAACAATCGATCAAAAGGGATTTACTCGGTCACAAATTCACGCCACTCACGCCACAGATAACTGGAATTCCTTTAGGGAATTCGATTCCAACTGGGATTATATTACAAATTTTAATTGCACTGCAAGAAAATATCTCTTAAAAACAAAGCTTTCCTCTTTAAAAATATTTGTCCCTCTGCAAAAAAGTGTCTCCATTCAAAAATATGCCTCCATTTAGAAAAATTTGTTCTTTTTTTTTAAGAACTTTTCTCATTAAAAAGGTCCGATTTAAATTCAGTTCACATTTTCACGGATATCAGACTTTGGGCGGGTGGTAGGGGCTGGAACCATAAATCGTGTAAAATATACTCTTATCACGTTTTCGCGTTTATTGCAGTGCTTGTAAGTTTCAGGGATGAAACAGAGTGCTGAAAGCATCAGCGTGTAATGATTTGCTTTGGTACAACGACACCAGCCTCTTCCGGTGCATCATTATGCAGGAAACTGGAGCACGTTTTCAGTAGCAAAAGTTTTCGAGTGCGAGAGGACGAATCGCGTACACAATGTATATAGTTTGATTGCGTGTGCTCAGTAATCACTGTGGCGAAACACCACATTATGCCTTGAGAAGAGACCTGCATGCTTGGAGACTTTATATCGGAATTCGACCCCGCAGTTGGTTGCTCTCCCGGGTTAAACGATCGATCGATCTATCGATAGACTGCTTCGTCGAGTCACGATGGACATGCGGGTATCCGTATAATTAAGCCATGCTCATAATTGAAGTCAGTCGAGTTAATTAAAGCGCGTTCTGGATATCTTCCTAGTCGGATTTCAATGTTTTTTCTCATCTCTCACTTTCTTCTTTATAATCTTGTCAGCCTTTTTACCATGAGTCCATTATAGTAGCGACCCCTCCCCCCGATCCCCTTGGTGCTTATCAGTACTTAACCCTCATCACTTTCTTGGGGTCAGAACTACCCCAACTTTCGACGTGATATTAGAAGAGTACCAAAACCAAATTTTAGCTATAAATATTAATAAATGTGGAAGTTATGCATTTTTTAATGAAAACTTCTTTTTTTATAATTTTTAAATTTTGAGAATTTTTTAAAGCGAAATAATTTTCATTTTAAAAAGACAATTAGAATCTAATTTATGTATATTAAATAGCGTCTGTGAATTTTTTCAAGTTGAAAACTTGCATACAATCAGTTTTGAAGTCAGTTGGGGTCAATTTGACCTCATATAAGCAATATGTCATTTTTCGGAGGTGTAAGTGATGAGGATTAAATTAAATATAACGTTTATATTCGATAATTATGTAAATCTGGCTGTTTTTATTTTTTATTTAATATAACTTGCATTTGTCACGAGAATATTAAGATAAAGGGCGTGTAAGATTTAAAAAAAAAATAAATTTTAGGGTGTCTACTAAGTCCCCAGGAAATTGCCGGACAATTTCCGCATTTTTTCAGTTTATAAATATAAGGTTCAATTTTAAGTAAGAAAAAAGTAACGCAAGTTAGTTGAAAAGAATGCGTAAAACATAAATTAATATCAGTCATTACAGTAGCTGTAATTTTTAAATAAAAATAAAAATATGAGAAATAGGTTTCAAAAGAGTTTCAGGATTTTTGTAAGATTTGAAGACATTTTTAAAATTTTAAGATTTTCAGAGATTTTAGAAAATTTCAAGAAGAATTGTAAGCGATTTAAACCGATTTAAAAATATTTAAAGGATTTTAAAGAATTTGAAGGGATTTTAAAAGAATCCAGAAGAATTTTATGATTTTCAAGAAATTTCCTAAGACTTCAAGTTTTTAAGAGATTTTAAATAAATAAAATATTTTAAGTATTTTTAAGAGATTTTATGGGATTTCTAAGAATTCATGTGATTTTAAAGAATTTCTAGGGTTTTGACGAGATTTTAAAGTTTCTTTGAAAATACTTATTATTATTATATATTATTTGAAAATAATTTAGAAGATTTTAGGGTCAAATGAAAATATTTAGATTAATTGATTATTCGGAAAAGTTTTTTCAAACCGGAAATCCACTTCCTGCATCAAAAATAAATTCAAGGACAATTCTCGGCTTTTCCTGGATTTTTTTTCAATTCCCGGATTTCTTTAAATTTCCGCACAGTAGACACCCTGAATTTCTAATATAATTAACAGAGTTTAGAAAATATTTTCGAGAATAAACAGTAATATTTAAAAATCTTTTATATTTAAAATGTGTCATTTTTTATAGGAACGAAATGATTCAGGTAAACGAATCCTGATCGAGTAGCGACGCGAACGAACGACTCAGGATGACTGCTTAATATATAATACTTGATCCTTGGCTCGGGAACCAAACACAAAAATCCAGAAAGAGGGGATGGATTACTTAACTGGTTCGGGCCTCCGATCCTCTATCCAACTATAAAATCGGTTTTTTAATATATTATATTCTAATTTCCGTTTTAGAAATATTCAGTTTTTCTTTTTCCTTCTTATGAAATTTTCACGATTTCAAAGTGATATAGAAAGGTTTCACTGAAAAACGTAATTAGATTCTTATTAAATAAAATCATCCACCTTCACAGTTCATACATTGTCAGAAATTATCTGCTTAATGTTATAAAATATTCAATTTCTTTCCTAATTTAACTTCTGGTGAATTTGTAAACACATTTCGTATATGTATTTCGAGCCAAAGCCTCTTACCGAAGAAATTGATAAATCTGTTTCCTAACCGAGTTATCTTCTTTATTTTAAGATTTATCTTCATTCTATTTTAATCTTCACTTAAAACATGCAATTTCTTAGTAGATAATATTCAACATCCGTCTTAAGTTATTTTAAAACAAATTTCAAACGCAAGTCTAAATAAATTGAATGCTTTCATATCGTAATAATTACTTGCAATCGAATATATGGTCTTTTGTTATTTATTAGAAGAGAAATGTTGCTATTATTCAGGGAAGAGACGAGTAGTCTAAATTTTGACATTTTTTCCGAGCAATCCATGTCCAATAGAATTGTGTCATTCCGGTCAGAGACTTTTACGTATCCTCAATAAACTCACGACAATGTTGATAGAATAGCTCGTTGTTTTCAGAGGTTGGAAAAAGAACGATAAGAGAAAAATGTAGAGAGGAAATTTCACAAAAAAAGAGAGTGAAATAGTAAAGAGGAATCCTGTTTTTTTTGTCTTTTGTGTTGTTGTCACGACAACGTGGATCCATTAGAAGCTGTCATTCATTTGTTTCAAAATTGTTCAGCTGTGGGTCGCAAACTCGTCAGTGAAGACCTCATCAATATCGAAGGATACACCTTCAGGCAACCTCTGTGACATTGTCAGCTTTGTGATTACTATTTTTTTTATAAGTATTACACGCCAAATTAGACCAACCTCGCATTAAAACATAACATTTATATCCAATAATTTTTCATCTAGACATTTAATTGAAGTTTTAACTTTAATTTTCCTTAAAGAAAATTAATTAAGTTATAATTGAGAATATTCAGGTCTAGCTTCTCCTCAGACATTCTAAAATGGAATGTCTGAGGAGGAATGATTTGATTTGATAAATGAAATGATTGATTTAAAGCGATTTGCTTTAAACATTGATTGAGTATTTGCTACTGAATGATGCTATCTATAGTTAGTCATCATTAATTATTTCAGAAGTCATCCTTCAAGTTTTTAAATAGAAATCATTTATACTTTATTTAAATTCAAACTGCTAATAAGAGCATGTAGTAATTACAATTTGAGAAAATTTAGATTACCCAGGTTTTTTTCCGCAATTTTTACTGTTGCAAAAAAATAATAATACACAACAGTAAAGAACGTGAATACGGACGACTGGGTAGTATTATTTTTTATTTAAAGTAAAAACTGTAAAGAAAAACAAGAAGATTGATTTTTTGCGCAAAGTAAAGTGAAGTAAAATTGTAACTATATGAATTGTGTGTACTGAACTGACAACGTTTCTAAAGAATGCTGCTGGAGATAGATATGTACACATTTATTCTCTTTTCACAAAAAGTCTTATAACTCGGAAATTCTTCTTTTAAATATTAAACAAATAATTTCTTTCACTCTGTTGTATTAGAAGATGAAAGCGAAATATAATTTAATAGAGGGAATTGTGTTATACCAATGAATATTAAAATTAAAGGGGATAAAAAACTGGGAATGCATAAAATAAAGTCCAGGATAATAAAACTAAAAAATGAGATTGGCAATAGCAATTTTATAGAAATTCGTGCTTTGTGAAAAGTTTATGGGAAAAGTATTGTCGTGTTTGAAACGCGATTGGGTTACGTTAATTAATAGCTGAGGCGCGCACAAAAGGTAAAGGAGAGAAAAATGAAGAACTTTTACAAATGCCGATCTATACGTATCGAAAGCTCCAAACAGAGCTTCCTTCACTTCTTAAATCTTTTTTTTCGTTTCCTCTTTGTTCTCAGATCCTCTGCTAGAGTTTTTGCTCTTTATTCCCTATTTCGCTCTGCAATGTGCTTTATTTATTTATTTTTTACAAAACTTCCGTGACTCTTTGTAAAAAACAAAAAAAAAAAAAAGTAATTGAATACTGCAGATCGATTTTATGTTTTCTCCTGCATTTCTAGTAAGTTTTCACCTCATTTTTGTAACTCAATCATAATATTTTGTATGGAAAGAATTGCTTTTTTAAGGTGATCTTTAATTCTTAATACATTCGGAAGAAAAGCTATACGAAAATAATTGTTATAAAGACTCCTATTCAAAAAAATCAATCGCAAGTTCAAACTTCGAGTTTAATAATTCCAGAACTTTATTATGGGAGCGTATGAGCTCTGATGTTTTATAACTTTTGATACGAGTTGCATCGATCAAGCTAAAAATTGAAGCACCAAATTAATTTCGTAGCCTCAGTTCCTGGATATTTCAAGCTAAACCTTTTGTGAAACTTGCCTCAAGCATTATACACGTAGTGGTACACTACATTTGTAATATTAAATTTTTTACAGGTAGATATAATCGGCTTGTTGTGTGGTTGTATTTTTATGTTTAATTTTCTAAGTGCCTAATCGTCCCGAGTTTCCACTGCTTACTCTAATTTGGAGAATTTCTAAAACGTTCAAGGAAATTTAACTTGAAAATTATCAGTAATTATATTTTCCAAACGTGTAATGTGTTTTTGTGTCTTTTAAGTACTATTTGTGAAATCAGTGTAAAATGGATTGGGGAATAAAATGTTGCCGAATGGGTAAATCCTTTTCTTGACTAAATCAGATAACAAATCCGAGCTAATTCCATTCGTTGAAACTTATTCTTCTCGGTGCTTTGGAAAGTTTTACGGAACGAGAAGAAAGTAGGAAATCGCTTTCGGGAATAAATCTCGATTACAATCGAAGTCTAGAAATTAAGGGCGGGTGCGCTTACCGAGTAGACGCAGTAAATTCGGAAGATACGATGCAAATCTCGCGAGACGACTACAGTAAAAAGGACTAAACTACCGGCTTTCGAAGGAATAAGTGGAATTTAGTATTCGCGGAATTTAGCATAGACCCATAGATGTTATGCTTTTGAGTGTTTAACTTTATGTGACTATACAGTATAAATTCAGGCGCGTCTGGTTGCTTTCCAGTATTGCAGTCTTACCAACTCCTTATTTGAAGGATGTTACTGAATGCAGTGATAGAGAATAGTTGAAGCAGTAAACTAGAAACGTGCGCCTATAGTTACGTTCAAGTTTATATCAGCTTCAAATTTTATGCTTTTGTATACGAAAAGCTAAGATACATAATTTATGCAAAGCTGGGAAATCTCCTCGCTTCCTTTAGAATTTATAACTAAGTTTAGGATCTTAGTAACGGTTTCTGTGCAGCTACTTAACAATTTTTCATTTTTCCATACCTTCTAAGGAAATATCAATTTAGTATAAATTGAAAACGTTCACATTGTAAAGTCGAATAAAATGTTAAGCTTTATCATAGTTATTCGTATTTCAAAGATATGTTTTTGATATACGATTAATTCGAGATGAATCCTGTTATTAGATTATGGTCCTGATCCACACAAATTTCATTTACCCTCCTTCCTTCCAAAACAACTCAAGTATTTTTGCCCACCTCAAAACATCACCTACCGAACTTTACGTCAGAGAATCTTTTTCCTTTTTTATTATTAGTTTCCTCCTTTTTTTGTTGGAAACTACAGTGCAGCGGATTTTTCGCTCATAAAATCTCATCCCCGGAAGTCCCGCTTGCAATATGTCGTTCAACTGCACAAAGGTCTGGCACAGAAGAGGTGATCCTCAAACCTCAACTGTCGTTTTCACGAACGTATAAACCTTCGTATAATGAATCCTCCCACAGAAAACTACGAACTGTAAAAGCACGAAAGCGTGGTGTTTTATATATGTATATAAAATAAGTTGTTTCATAAAATAAGTGATTCCAAACGTAGATTCTTTTACAGAAGGGACACAGAGAATTTTACGATTTTCGGTGCGAGAACATTAAAAATCTTCAAAAAAACTCGATTTCTTTAAACTCGAAAACGAGTGCTGTGTTTGCTTTTGTTAATTTCCCTCATGTTTCTTTAAACTGTGTCAATGTCTAGTACAAGTCTGAATCGCTATTCAAACATTATACATATATAGTGTCGGAAAGGTACCTCAGAAATAGAGAAATACGACAAGGATCATGCACTTGCATATATGTACCTTAATATTCGCGTAGTGAGTTTAGTACTCTGAGATACGTGACGAACTGATGTAAATTCAATCAGGAAAGCTCAAGCGAAGTTACTTGATAGATTTACTTCCCGTGTCAACCTACAGGATTTAATCCTCTGAATTATAATGTTAAACATAAACGGCTTCCGACGCCTATTTCCGAATCAGTTTGCTAAATCGATTATCTGATTCCATCATCATCAAGCTGATGAGGTGAATTTACAGAGTAGGAAAAACAAAGTTATTTTAACAGTGACTCTGTTCTGCTCTTAAAATTTCAACCCTGTTCTTGAGGTGTTTATTTTCATCTCTGAATCTGAATTTAAATTCAGAATTGATTTTTATAGGGTTTTTATGGCCATAAAAACCCTCTAAAAATCAATTCCAAACATGATGTGACCGTTTTTTTAATTTTGTTCCGACATATTGCTTCCGCCATCTTGGATTTTCATCAATTGCAAATTTTGACATCAAATTCGGATTCAGCGATGATGAAAACCCCCAGAAAACGAATTTAAAGAATTATTGAATGTAAAGAAAAATATACGACTGAAAGGATTAAATGGTACCATTTAAAAGAATACAATTTTAGGTCTCGAGATTTGGAGATTTATAATGATTTTTTTTTATGCTTAGGGGTGATTTCGAGTGATTCTGGAGGAATAGTTGGACAAAACTTTTTTGGACTTCTTTAGACTTTTAATGGAACGATTTAAAACAATAAAATTTCAGGTCTCGAAGTTAGGGGATTTATAATGACTTTTTTATGCTGAGGGGTTGATTTTGGGGGTGATCCTAGAAGGTTAGGTAGATAAAACTGTTTTTGGCTTCTTTGAACATTAAATAGAACCATTTAAAACCATAAAATTTTAGGTGTCGAAGCCAGGGGATTTATAATATGTTCTGTACATAGGGGATGATTTTGAGGGTGATCCTAGTGTGATATGGGGTTGAAACGATTTTGAGCTTCTTTTCACATCAAATGGTACCATTTTCCGCAATACAATTTTAGGTCTCATGCTTTTTTCAAAAATTAAACTTTTCGGTGTTGTAAACGTTGCAAACTTTTCAGCTTCATGCTTCATTAAAAATTTCATTGTATAAATTTATATAATTTAAATAATTTCTGGATTCGATCTGAAAATGAATATGTGCCAATGTGGAACATCAGCCTTAACTTCAGAAACTACGCTCTCAATTTAGATCACTACCTTCGAGAAAACCAACTACTGGAGGTATTTTAACATTTGAGCAGTTTCTGGAAGTTACGAGTGGTTTGACGGTGTCTGATAAGCCGGATGGATTGTAGCTAACAGCAACCATAACTGGCCGTCACTAACTTGTCAGATTTTGACAAGCCGTTGATTCATAAGCCAAACCTCAGAGCACGCGAGCGTGCCAAGCTTCTTGCCACGGTACCGACAATACTGCTTTCCTATCTAAATCGCGGCCTGAAATTTTCATGCTACCCACGGGACTATCGACTGCTCGTTGAAATAACACATTATACGTGCCAGGCTCTTTCCATCGTCACGAAACGCGTTTGTAGTATTTACACGGTAACTTTGGCAGAATCTCCTTATTTATGTTCCCAATAACGAATTTCTCCAAAAGTTACAACTCTATAATCTCTTCAAGTGCTTTGATTAATAAAAGTTAAGGCTCTTTCTCAAACTCATCGAAATAAAGTAGCTCGCTAAATATGAACGATCAGCTGTTCAGAAGCGGCCATATTTTTACAGAAGTTGCACATGTGCATTTTGATTTGGAAATCATTCTTGTCAAATCAAAGCTTTAGTAGAAATTCCATTGAGTTCATTAAAGTTCATTGAATTCATTTGAACTCAATTATTCACGAATCTATATCCAAATTATATATATGTATGTACTGATGTACTCTTTGTACAATTAATGTCTGAAATTCACCGTAGCCCTCTTGAAATTTGCGCCATGCGTAAAAAAACAACGATTGTGATGGGCAGAATAAAAATATAGGAAAAGATGTGACGAGCATAGAGTATTATATATGATTACGTGGCACAGAAATTGTAATACTTTCTTAGCGAAGAGCAAAGATTTTTTACTTTATCGTAATACTTTGAATATATTTTTAATGAAATAAAGCATAATCGGGTCATCCAGAACATAATAAATATATTTTGATGGATAGTAAATTTCTTGTAGAATTTCAGATGATGGAAGTTTATATATTTCAGCTTAATGAAATTTGATGGTGGGGTTTACGCATAGTACTGGAATACAGAATATGTTTCAGCTTTTACGAGGTACTTAAAATCATGTCATTCTGTTTATAAATCTGAAACGTGAAAATGGGTTACTTTGAAACGGCTTGAGGTAGAATATGTAAGTTACTCAATTTTCATAAAATGTCTCTTGGTTACACTGTAAATCTCTATGTATTAAATTCTCCGACACTTGCGTGAATATCGTCTATTTATCATTTTCCCTCAAAGTTATTCCATAAATTGACATTTCTTGTAATTGTGTCTCATAGATCATTAGTGGTACAAGTTACAATATTATATTACGCAAATAACAATATAATTATCGCCCTTTCTTACGGAATGTTCTTATTCTGACGTTTATTATTCGAGCGTGATTAATTATGCCGGTACACGCAACACAGGGTTCAGGTGGCTGAAGTTATGAACTGTAGTTTACGAAATTCCCTTCGGGGGTACATCGTCGATACTCTGACGAGCTTGTAACGCCGAAAACTTGCTTCCGATTGTATTTAGCGATCTCGTGTTACTCTGTGTGCGCCGTGTGCAACGCACGTGTACTCTTCTGTGGGCTTTGTCTAACACCCCTTCCATGCCTTTACACCGCCCCCGAAGAGTCGGTGTGTTTACATAATTTATTCGAGTGACATATGTGTGCGCGCTATGTCACGACTAAAATTAACGACTCCTGTTTGCCGCGAATAAATTGGTATAATTATCAATGCGGCCAAATGAATCGTACTTGCGGCATGCCCAAATCGTACGTCAACTGCTCGCTACTCAGCTAACTATTGGCCGTTCTCACGGTTCTTGTGGAAGTCGTAATTAGTGAGCTTAAACGAATCCATTACTCATGTAAATCGCGCTCCATCCCTTCAATATAACTTGCAATAATCTATAAAACATCCAAAAGATCATTTCACCATTTTCTCGAGGATTTACTGCTCGAAACAATTCGAAAACGATTTCAGATATGTTTATATATAACTTGTTCCAAATGAGTACTGAACTATTCATAACCGGTTTGAAACTTGTCTAACTCCCTGCTCAGTGGGAGTTTTAAGTTGACGAAAACCGATTTGTATGTAGACTTCCAACGAGTTTAAAACAATCACCGAATAATTCTAAACCGACTCTGGACTTGTTTTAATGTTTATTGAAAATCTTTATATTTCTAGTAAAGATGCGAAGAAAATTGATTTTTGGCTCGACAAGTTTCAAAAGAATTTAAGAGAGTTTAAGGAATTTCAAGAGATTTCAAGAAACTTTGAATGATTTTAAGAAAATTTAGGGAATTGATTCAAATGTGGAAGAAATCAAATTAAATCCCTTAAAATTACTTAGAATTCCTTTAAGGGGGTAGACTGCTTTAGAATGCTCAAAAATCGATTTTTTTTATTGCTTAAATCTATTCCTAATATATCTAAAAATATGTATGTAAAGTTATAGATGCTGATTTGAAGTATTTTTAAATATACAGCAATAAATGTGGTCGGGTGTCGAGCAAGCATATACGAACGGTATAAACTTTAAAGCGCGTTTTCTCGAGTTTTCGTTTTCACAATTTTTCTAAATTGGCGAGCACGATTGAAAGAAAACTAGACGACCAATCAAAACGAGCCAAAGTTCATTATCTTCAGTATTAAATTCTCTTCTATGTGAACTAATAAAATTAATGGAAAAAATTTTTAAAGAACTTTTTTAGCTAGTTGAACTGAATTAAAAAAAAAACACACTTTTTTCATTCAAACTCGCGAAAAACTTTTAATTTCACAATTTCTTCGTAATTTTCTTAGTTCACATAGAAGAAAAATATATGAGAATTAAAATTTTCGTTGGAATTTTTGTTTCAGACGAAAATTACGAGCTGAACAAATTTTTTTATAGTGTTCAAATATGCATTAAAACATGGTAAAAAGGCCGCTAGACTTGCTCATTTTTTTCTGTCCTAAAAAAATTCCTGAAAAAACGCTTATTCTAGGCCTTTTAAAGCAGACTACACCCTTCAAATCATCTGTAAAAATGTCTTTCAATCGTTTAAAATATTTTAAAATCCCTTGGAGTTGTTGCTAAATCCTTTAAAGTATTTTTATCCCTTGAACTTCCATAAAATCACTATAAATCTTCTGAAACCCTTTTATAATGTTTAAAATCTTATGAAATTTCTTGAAATCCCTTGAAATTTGTTTGCAATCCTGTAAAGTCTCTTTAAACTTTCTTTTAATTCTATGAAATCTCTTACAACTTTTTTCTTTATATTTTTATTCCAATAAAAATAAACAAATCGTCAGACTAGACTTCTGAAACTTCAATCCAATTCATATTGGATTGAAAGTAGACTGATTTTTTAATTATGACTGAAAAAAATTCCCTAACAATTCCAGGTTTTTCATGGTGAGTAGACACCCTGACAACATATAGTATAAATGCTATTATGCATCTAATTTAAAACTTTAAAGCAGAAATCATTGTTTTTTGAAAGTCCCATTTGTGATAACGACAGAAGCCTCGGATATTCGAAGTTTAAAAACGAAACCTCCAAGGCAATCAGATGTCTCGTTCAGATACGCATACGAATGAGATCGGAGTCAGAGAGAATATAAGGGCACCAGTGTGAATATAATTAAAGAGAATGTTTGTCCGAGCAAGGTCCAATCACGTTGAACTGGATCCGAACATTAGACCCTATAGTGATCTCCAGGGATCAATGCAGAACGAGCATGGATGAGACGGATCCAGTTATCTCCTGCACTGTTCGTGCCTCTAGGTCTATTATAATAATTGCATAAGCGGGACTCGGATGTTATTATACTCGTGAGGTGCAGAGAAACGTGTATACGTGGTGAGAACGCGCGAACTGCAAGTCGAAGTTGTCACATGGGACACGAAAATTCCATAAGACACGATGGGTCAAATCGCAACTGCAATCTCGCAAAATCGTAACTTTAGAATAGCACGTTCTCCCCCAGATATAGTTGGCACACACAATTATTGAAATTACTTTTTCAATTACGCCCGAGATATTATTTCTCAGTTTTAATCCTCCTTTAGAACATTTTACCAGCTGGAAAATAGAGAAAGAGAATAGCAGAGTCTTTGCACTTTCGCGTGGAAAAATAATACTCAGAGAAAAGTCGTGAAAGAGCAGGCGGAGCGAAAGGTTCAAATTAGGTTGGAGAAACATTGAAATAAATAAGACTTTAAAAGCAGAGAAGACCATGTTAATAGTTTCAGGAAACGTTGGAATCCTATTATAGAAGCTAGACTCTCTCTTCTAATATTTTTTTTTTTTTTTGTAGATACGAATCATTCTTATTAAGGATTTCGATTTTAAAAACACTCGCGGAGAAAAATGGATATTCAAGCTTAATATCTTGGATACTGAACTATGTGACAGCCATCTAAAGATATTAAGTTTAAGTATCTGGATATTCAGCCTGAATATCTTAGATACTCAAATAGATGACCAACTATCTAAGATATTCAATCTAAATATCCAGATATTAAATTTGAATACAAGATAATTAGGTTGAATATATTTGTAATTCAATTTTTTGAATATCTATGATATTAAGTTTGAATATCCATTTTTCTCCGTGCTCTTTTATTTTCATTCAAGTAACCAAAACGAGCGTATAAAATTTTAATGACCCAAGGAAATATAACGTTATTTGTATAATGTCGGCATTTTATCATTCTAATGTAACGTTTTATCGTTACCATTACCGTTCTTATAAATTTTAAGGGGGCATTTTGATGCCATTTAAAAAAAAAATAATAAAATAAAATTCAGGTCACTGGTTCATTTAGATAGTTCAGTCGAATTAATTAGTTATTATTAATCCTTTGAGCAAGATTCATATTTAATATAATAATTCTACTCTCGCATTTAAATTTAAATGCTCCTATTCAACAAATATTACATTGTCCAGCACTATTTCGCTTTTATACCTTTTCTATTGTTTAGAATAAACTTGAATCATTATATTTCTTGGTACAATCTGAGTAGTAAAATACGACTTGCACCAGATTATCCGCATTGTTTTTGCTAAATCCCTTTTATTTAAACTGCTCATAGAAACTGGGAAGGCTTCTTGGATAGAAGTAAAAAAGTTTTCATCAAAAGTATCCCTGTTCTCTGAATGAATAGAATTCTCACGGTTAATTCACCGCTGATTAACTATTCATAAAAACCTTCGTTTCCATTGCTTTTTAATAATTTTCATTTGGAAGTTTTTTTTTGGGAACGAAGAGGATTGTCTACACGCAGCCTTGTGTATGTGATTGAATTTTCATGGAACTTTTTACTTTCATTCGCCTTTCGCAGTATTCATCAAAAAGTTTCGCCGACATTGAGAGCTTCGCTTAAGATATTGGAAAGTTCCTCACATTTTTTCTCTCCATTCAGACACACAGGTGCAATTGATGTGTAATCAACATCAAAAATTTATATTGTTGCCTATTTAGGAGAAAATTTACTAAAGGGTACAAAAGAAAAAGAAAGTTAAGTTGAATTATTTCATTTTTGACTTTGATGTATTGGAACTCGAGTTTCGTCGACATTTTGGTAATCGATTAGTCGGAATATATGGAATATTAAAATATTTCTCATTGATTTTAAATTAAATTTCAAGCATCCACTCTCTTATAGTCTCTTACAGTTTGAAAGTTTGGAGATTAATGTTTCATATAATGGAATTATAATGGAATTGTAAGGAATTATGTAATTCATTACAAAATATACATAATTATTCAATGGAAAATTATCAAATAATGCACGTGCTGGAAAATAATAAAATAAAATAAATTCCATCCGACATTAAGAGTGCTCTGCCACCTTCACGTGCTTAATATAACTGTCACGATGAAACTCTGGAGTTTTACTTGTCGTAGTAACAACGAATTACGAAAATTTTTCTCACCTATCCACTTGGTGGGCTAAACTCATCCTAACGGGACAAGTCTTTAGTGTGGATTATTCTGAGAGTCAAAAGGATGAATTATATAGTCACCTTGTGCTCATACTCATTATATATTCGTATACTCTTATAATTAGCGCTAATTTCAGAGGAGATTAAAAATTGCTTAACTTTGATCTTCTTCTTTTGCTTAAAATTAAAGTTTTAATGAAGACATTAGAAGCACGTTGTGAATTTCATTTTATTTGATGAAATTCGATTACTTTCATTAATCTTATAAAAAGCGTATAACGATCAACCATTACGTCAAAATCACCCAATTTAAGGATCTATCTCGAAAATAAGTTTGGAGGTAATCTAACTTTGGATAGCTATAGCTACACGATATTTGCGTCAGCTTGTTCTGACATTGCTTCGATCGTTATAATCTCTAAAACAAAATAATGTAGTACAAGATTGCATCGTATCGTGGATCATAAAAGACTTCCAAACGACAATTTTAAAGCACAAAGAGATCAGAGAAACTTTTCTGCAATGCGGAACAAAACGCTCTCAAAGCAATAGCAGTATTATTATTATATCAACTGGCGTTCAATAATTTATGTAACTTTCACACTTTTTGCTACGAATAAAAGAAATTAAATTCATGTAATCGCAGTTTTTTTTTGTTTCCTTTTATCGTCATCGATTTAGATGACGATACAGATTTCTGATTAAGAATAAAAAAAATATTGGTGTACAATTTGGGCAGTTTTAGTAAAATCGTTCATGCCAACAAAGGGGTAATTATTATTTAAAATATTAATGAATTATAAGTTAGTTAGTTGATTATAGATTATGACTATTTCACTCCCATGTTCATTGGATTGAAGTTTCCGACGTCTAATATGGTAAATTTTTTTTTTTTTTTTTCTTTTTCGACATTTGTTGGATTAAGAATATCAAAGAAAGGTCCGAAAAATATTGTATTTTTATTTATTTACTCACAGAAATTTATCTAGTGTTACTTGAGATTTTTAGATATTTCAAGTGACTTTAAGGAATTTCAAGGGATTACATATCCTGTTCAAAACAGTTTAAGGATTTTCAAAAGTTTTCACCAGATTTCAAGCGATTTTTAAAAGAGTTTGACAGAGTTATGAAAAGAATGTTCTATAGATATCACAAGATTTCAGAATTTTATAAAGTGATACCAATGATTTTAAAGAATTTTAATGGATTTCTAAAGAATTCTACAGATTAAAAATTTACAAGAGATTTCAAAACATTTTAAGTTATTTTAAGAAATTCCAAGGATTTGATTCTAATATGAAAGAAATCAAATGAAATCCTTTAAAACCTCTTAAAATTACTTGAAATTATTTTAAATGTTTCAAATCTTCTGTAAATATCTTAAAATCTCTTCAAATTCTTTCAAATTCGTTAAAATCTGTTGAAATATCTTGAAATCTTGTGAAATCTCTGAAAAAACCTTTATATAACTCTTTTCAACTCTTTTAAAAATCCCCTTAAATTCCTAAAACCAATCAAAATCTCTTAACGTCCCTTAAAATTATTTTAAATCCTTTAAAGTCTTCATAACCATTGAAACTCCTTAAAAACACACAAAATATTTTTCAATTCTTTTAGATTCTAAAAAATCTCTTAAAATCCCGGGCAATTTCGCTCTTTAAATCTGAATTGGTGAAAAGTCGGTCACTAATTTATTTTAGTGAAAATTTTTACTAATTATTAGTTGTATTTCATTATTTCATTTAGTAGTTTTGAACTTTTCACTAAAGTAAATTAGTGACCGACTTTTCACTAATTCAGATTTAGAGAGCGGTAAAATTTCTGCAAATAAATAAAAATTTAAGGTTTTGGGAAATTTGGAAACTTTTTTTTTGATATTTTTCTTCTAATAAATGTAAAAAAAATCGTCATTCAGAGTCTAAACTTTCACGGAAAATGCGACTTATACGTAAGTAAATAATACGAAATTTTTGAATCTGTGTCAGCATTCCGCGAATATTTAATATATTTGCGGTATTTTTTCTGGGTGGGTAGGAGGAAGAAGAAATATTCTTGCGCAGCCAATTCATGGTTATAAGCACACGTCGAAGTAGAGCGAAACCAGAGGCAAGAGGCAAGAATATCCTGCACGCTTGCACTTTGCATTAGCCCGGAACGCGGAATATTGCACGCGCGCACTCTTGTGACCTATTGTAGGGTGCCATGTTCTCGCACATACCACAACCTTGCGACGTGCAATGTGCAAGGACATCTCAGCGTTCTCGCACTTCCGCATTCAAGCTCATGAGATGCAAGTCCGCTCGTATCCTTGCTAACGTTAACCACATTACGGATGCAGTTTGCGACAATGTAGACGTACCTCTGTATTGCCCGCATAAGTATTGTCGAATATCCTTCCAGAAACACAAAGGCTTACGAGCGAAAGCGAACTGAAATAGCTTTAGTCACAATCCTGTAAATTTCTAACCGGAAATTCTGTTAAATCCGTTAACTTCACACATTCATCTCCAAGCACAATACTGTATGCAAATGTGATCAAGTCCAGGCTAAACCAATTATTTTTAGACGATCATTCTTCTTTACGTATGATACTTTGAAATAAAATCCCTATATGAAAAATGCGTAGTGATTGCAAAGCTAAAATCGGATCGACTTGGATCAGAAAATCGCACAAATAAAAGTTGTAATTCCAAAAAGCATATTGCGAATTAGAGGTTGTTAATTACTGTGGATGTTATATAATAAAGATAATTGGGAAAAAAATTATAAAGTATATTTGTTCTTCTTCAGCAGTGAAGTTGTAACACATTTTCCACTTATATTACTAATAGATGCATACTGACACTCTGTGGTTTAATTAAATCGTTCATTTACTTCTTTCAGTCCACTTTCAAGCTTTTTTTCATTTTCCTTTGTACTCTTAATTCCCGGAATATGTGCGAACGAGTTCCAGGCTATAACTGTGCCTTTTTAAATATTTTTTTTCCAAGTTTTAGAAGGGAAACGTTAATCAAACTCTTGTTATATCTTGCACAGGTCTTTTAATTCATTTATAAATCGAAAATTGGATCAACTGATATATTTTCAAAATAAATTGCGATGCTGATCTATTTTTTCGCGAGGGAATTTGAACATTTATATATAATGGGGAATGGAACGAGGAAGCAGAAGGTTAGCCGACCTGGAGGTCAATTCATCGTTCGAAAGTGGCAACTCCGATGGTTCGCGGGTTAGAAACGGAATCGCTTGAAATTCAATAGCCGTCGGCATCACTCTCGCTCAGTGACTCGTCCGCCCACCTTGCTTTTCACCCCTTTTTCCGCGGTCACGGTAAAATGCAAGCAAAAAAATTGAAAAGTCCTAAAAGATTCAATGCAACATTGAATCTACTCCGTTTCTATGTAGCCACGGTTAAAAATGTTCGAAAACATTCCCTTTTCTCAATAAAAGCTTACGTGCTTTTATATCCAATAGACTTGCGTTAAATTAACAACAAAAAATATCTTTCGTTTAGAATAAGCATTAAAAATCATGCTTGAAGATGTCAAGTAGAATGAGTCATATTAGGCAAGACATTAGGTAAATGTTTTCAAGTAATATTAGTAAATTTTTTTTTATTATCCCTGAAATTCAACAGGGTTCTTTAAAAAAAATTCAAGCAAGTCAAAAAAGTGAGTCAAGTAGTATAAGTCATTTTGTATCAGACATCAGAACTTGTAAGTAGAATACGTCATTTTAGTTCAAACAAAGTAGCCATCAATTTCGTGCAGAAATTGCCCCATTTAATCCTATTTGAAATAGGATGTGCAAAAAATGTGCCAAATCTTTTTCTGGTGGCATAAATTAAATTCTGCACTTTGAGATAAGAAAGGAACGACATCGGTAGGAAGGGATATGACAACTCTAAATCGATACTGAAATGCAGTGTGCAAAAATATATAGTGTTGACTTTGACGTCCTTGCTAAATATTCAAGTCACTGCTTTCACTGCAGTTGTTGCACAAGGGTGCAGGAAAGCCGAAGGACGAAAGAAAGATTTACAAAAGAAAAACTAGGCAGAGAAGCAGAAAACGGATTGAGAATTTCCGAGAATCCTGTACTTCATGCACTTAGCCACGTCAGAGTGAGAGGTTATATTCTCTAGAAAGCTAACGCTTTGGGTTTTCATGATACAGACCATGTAATCCAAATCGCTTTAAAGCGCCGCACCCAGTTTGCATCCTATAATATATTCGTCCTCTGAAGCCTTCTTAAAAAAATAAATAAAAAAACGGATATTCTTTTCAAAAGCTTTTCGCGAAAACCACCGTCAAACGCTGTCCTGATTTTGCTGCTCCTCTTTCAGAATAAAATGATGTGCACAAAGAGATTCAAAAAACTTTTATGTGCCGTTCTATAACGGAATTTTTTCATATTCGGGTAATTTTTCTATATTAAAATTTGTAGTGCAAGTACTGATAATAGAATTAAAATTCTGAAAATAACTGGAGTTTTTATCAACAATATCGAAAAATATAAACACAATATATTAGTTATTAGAAAATAGAAAGTATAATTTTGACGCTATTGAGTGAAAAAAAAACTAGGTTCAATTAGATCCTTGTATTCATTAAAATCCTTTTTTTTTCTGTTCCAACGTAAAGTAAAGGGCATTCATTTTTAATCATGAATCGAGTTATGAATTCCTTTGATTTCATTGTTGAATAGAAATATTGAGTTATCTGAGCGTAGCTAATTAATTAATTTTCAAATTTAATTAATTATTTAATATTATAATTAATTATTTACTGTAATTTAATTTTATGTTAATTATAATTCAAACTGATACGTAAAATAATTACACAAATGAAAATTATATTTCTGTACAATTTAAGACTACCTAAATTTTAGTTACAAGGTTTAGCTCGAGTATATTTGGAAAGAGAACATGAGGTACATTTGGTGATTAACCGGAATTTGCATTTTTACCAAAATTGCAAGAACCACTCTCGCACACTCGTATTTCATGTTACTTTTCATGTTTAAAGTACAGAAGTAATATTGAGTTATAATATTCACGGAATCATTTCTATACAGTTCAATAATGCAAACAAAAGTTCCACGATGCTAAAAATATCGTCTTTATCAAAAATATTCCACAGTGTAGTATTTATTTATATTAGTTATATTTTGTTGAGAAAAAAATTTCAACTACTTTTCTGATATTTCAATGTAAAGGATTTAAAATTCTAATTGAATGATAGTGCGGATTTTTACAAAATATTTATGTTTGGAGATTCTTTGACACGAACAATTTGAAATCTAAAAGCCTCTGAATTGACATGCTTTTCGACCTCGAAAGCTTCCAATTAAATATATTGCTATCAAATTTATTTTTTAAAGAATTTAAGACTGTTAAAATTGTCCATTTCTATAGCTGAAAGGCTTTTCAATTTGCATACTATTCAATCTAAAAGCATTTTATTTCTAATGTGCTTCAATATAGAATCTCTCATGTCTATAATGTTCTGTGCATTTAATTTCTGTTAGCATTCAAATTCAGGTCCTTTAACATTATTTCTTTAAACCTTTGAACTTTTATTCTTTTGAACTTCAAAGCCTCAATTTAATATCTTTATAAATTCAAATCCGTGTGAATCCACTGACAATGAGACTCAGTTAATCATTTTTCCGGAACAACGAATTTTTTCTTCACTAGAGGAACAATGCTTCCTAATTATGATTATTAGATTTCCAGATATAATTAATTGAAGCATTGTATCAGAGCTTATGATTATATACAATATTATACAATATTATAGGGTAATATCTCCCCCCCTTTGAATAATCTAAACAAACCGACATGTGTATCAAAATGCATTTAGATCTGAAAATGTTATAATCCGAACGGATCAAAGATCTCTGTATCCGTTAACCAGAATAATCCACCAAGCAGCATCTCCAGGGAAATGAAGCAGCTTATCGTTTGGTTTGGTGTGGCTTAGAGGGCCTTTCGCCCGCTTACATCGAGTATTATTAATATGCATGTGCAGCAGGAAGGATGGAGAATTGCGGGGCAAGTTGTTCGCCCTTGGCGGATATGCAAGCAGGATTGTGAGGAAGAAGGATATACTGTCTACCGTAACTGAAGAGATTCGTATCCGTAACTCTGAAGTGGAATATATATGTCCGAAATGAATTAGTGATCCAAATACTACGCGGATTGTCCGGGCTACCAATTCGCGAAAATCCTCCCATCCAAATGCAGTTGTTAGGAGGTTCGATGGAGAGTACATATCCACAAAAATGGTCTCTGCACTTATGTAACAATTCACAGAAATATCTAGAATGTTAAATAGAATCGATTTTTGGGTTCCAATGGAGATGCAAGAAGAAAGAATTACTGCGGTGTGAACTTCACTTATTTTCGAAAATATATCCAAAGGAACCAAATCATTTTGTCGAAAAGATCCACTTTTTTGAACAGATTGTCTCAAAAAGAAACAAGTTTCAGAGAAACTTTTTAATTGACGGTTATTACAATTTAATGAAAAATTTTTTTATTGAATGAATATAAATTTTGAAGCGAAACAAAGATAAGAAGCACAGCCCAGAATTATCAACTGTTTCTAAAAGGAGAGAAAAAAGTAAGTTCTTAGGAACTTGAAGTTACCGTATCTAGTAACAGTAACTAGTAACTTTTTCGTTAAGTAATGTAAGTTTAACTATAGTTACTCAAAAAAAAAAGTAACTTATCCAACACGACAGAACCCCTAATTTTTTCTGTGAAGATGTGCTGTTACTATAATAACGAATGGAATGCGAATATACGAGAAATTATAAATTATACAAGGTTGAGCAGTAGTAATAGTACTTTTAAGCCAGCCATAATGGACACAAAGTAGAACAGCTTAGTTAAAGTAAAATCTTTGAACTACGTCAAGTAGAATAAGTTATTAGTATTGTTAAGTAGTATAAGTAATTTCAAGTCAGTCATAAGGGACGTCTTATTTGATTAATAATTTTGAGCAAGCCTTAAAGTTTTCAAGTAGTATAAGTCATTTTAAATTATTCATAATGGGAATTAAGTAGTGTATGTCATTTTATTCTGTCATTATTTTGACTCAGGGATTTTTGATATTAAGTAATATTAGTAATTTTATGTCAGTCGTAGAAAAAGTCGAGAAAATTTTAAGTAGTAGAAGTCAGTTTAAGTAGTATAAGTAGTCAGACATAATGAGTTTGAAGTAGTATAAGCAATTTTAATTAATAAGGAAGATGACGGTCGTAACCGAAAAGATTCGTATTCATAATTTTGATGTGGTAGTCAGTAGACTATACAGTATAACTATATACTATACATATATTACACATAGATGGCTGAGATGAATTAGTCATCCGAATATTGTGCGAATAGTTTGGGTTACCAATTCACGAAAATCAACGGTAAAGAAAATTTTAAGTAGTATAAGTCAGTTTAAGTAGTATAAGTAGTCAGGCATAATGAGTTTGAAATAATATAAGCCATTTTAATTAATAAAGAATATGACGGTCGCGACTGAAAAGATCCGTATTCATAATTTTGAGGTGGTAGTCAGTGAACTGTACACTATACTATATATGTATTATACATAGATGGGTGAGATGAATTAGTCATCCAAATATTGTGTGGATTGTCTGGGTTACCGATTCACGAAAATCCTCCTATTCAAATGTGGTTGCAGGAGGTTCGACTGAGAGCATCGAGACGCTAAAATGAAGAGCATGCATGTGCACCGGTGTAACGAGAAATGTAGTTACTGAAAACTATCGGAATGCGGATGTCGGGCTAAGTCACGCGGAGAATGCGATTCTCGGCGGTTGCTCATCGACGTAGACTTCCGAGGTTTTGGCGTTTTCGAGTTGCCTCTTCTGATGGCGAATATTATACGTGTTTGGTAACTCTTCTGAAATTACCATTCCATTGAGAAGGCATTAGTCAGGAATTTAATTTGATTTTGTAGTGGAAAAAAATCTTGATGTAGTTTGTAAATTTGTATATAGTTCTTTAATATCATCCTTTAAAAAATGGAAATAATCTTTTTTTATAGAAAAAATATCTGTATTTTTAGTCGTGAATAATTTACAAAGTAACCAAAATTTTTTCTCGTTTTACTTAGGAATGGTGAATTGGAAATATGCGAAAATTAAAAAGGGATCTCTACCTCAAAAAACTTCATAAAAATTTATGAGATAGTTTTTAATTTTTCAAAAATTTATTGAAAGCTCTCGAGATTTTCGTTTAGATTAAGTTAATAAATTAAAAAATGTTTTGAAAGGTGATATTAATTTTTTAAAATAACGAATGCAATTTACCTTAATATTTTAATTGAAAATCTACTATTCATGAAATGTTGAAAACGCACGTGTTATCAATATCGTTGATATTGGAATTATTGAGCCAATTCTGATGCAATTTTAGCTTTATAATGTTGGAATTTGATTTTTCAGTGTTGTGTTATTAATATTATACGTATTTCAAATTAAATGTATAGAATGTATGTCAAAGGAAAATAACGATGCTTTTTATTAAAATTTTGATCAAACCGTGAGATTTTTATATGATTACAATCTTTCTATAAAATACTGATCAAAATGATTGCAAAAGAATGATAAGATCCAAAACTTTTTCAAAAGACTTCTGAATAAACAATGTTGCTGTTTCCCAAATCTAAATCGCGTTGTACCTCAATCTTGGAAAAATACAGCTTAGTGGTCAAGAGTAAAGACAGAAGGTGAATTTAAAGTTATTTTCCAATCCGATAGAAACTTAACTTATCACATGGAAACAAGTATTTGCAAACAATTTACTTGATATGCGACATTAAAAAACATATAAATTAAACAAGATATGAAAACAAACGATAAAATAGTAATTAAGTCTTTAAAATGTGTCATAAAAAGTTTCATAGAGTATACATATCTATAGTGAACACATTTAAGCCATATAGATAAGAGCGACGTTGTTGTAAAGAGTGGTTTGACTAAAAGTCAGTAAAAAAAACGATCACGAATAATCTATTCGCGTTTATTTTAAAACAAAAGTGCTTCTCAACGCAGTAAATGAGGTCCCACCGTTTTGTCGATATAATCCATACTAATCACACTTTTATCGCAAAATGCAGCAAAGAGGCGAATAAACCCTTGTTTTCGCAATACTCATCAATAAATAGAGTATTAAATTTTTCAGCTTTTGAATCATTGTTCAAATTTTCTGTTCGAATGAAATTTCGTTACACGAATATACAGATCAAAGCATCAATCATTCGTGATTTATACGACAATAAATAATTCTTGCGATCAAATTATTTCTCTTAGAGAAGAAAAAAAGGCCAAACATTATTAATTATTAAATCATGTATCCAACCTCCTTCAATTTGCTCCTTTCTTTGCCACAATTTTTTTTAACGATCTAAACTGCAGAGTTGGATCAATATAATATATATATTTTTGATTGTTTTCTTTACGTAAAATACCAATTTTATCATTTCATACATGTTTCTAAGAAATTGTTAGAGAGCCTGAAAAAATTTTGCAGCAAAAGTCGATTTAATTTATATATTCCTACTTATGATAGAATATATATAGGTATAATTAAATTATCGATATAATATCAATGGTAGTAACTAATTATTTGAAAGGTTGAGTAAACTGATTTACACGGTAGCAGATTGTGACATAACGTGGATACTTTACTGTAAAGGTAGTTCGAACTAGCCAGCCAAACAAACAAGTCTGGTAATTGAACTGAAGCTGATGAAGTGTTTGATACCGTGCAATAATTGTAATCGATAGAAACTCAACTTACGTGTTTGGTGGCAGTGTACCCCGTGAATTGCTGAAGTCGACTGCTGACCGTTCTGATTCCCGGAGTAGATGGCTTTTCCTCTTCTTTGTTCCAGATGCTGATGACACCAGTTATAATGAGAGCCACGAGAGTGATGACACAAATGAGCAAGATAAGCGTGACAACTTTGCTCTTGGGTGATATTACCATCGCCATTTTCGCTTTTACTCTCACCCTACCTCTCTGCTTGCAATTTTATTTCTAACAATTATAATTTTATGACGTCCGCATAGTCAAATATTGAGGGAATATCAGGAAAATGGTTGTGCATCCTTCGGAGAATCATGGGTCTCTGGAATCCTTCTTGTTTCGAATAAACACCCTCAAAAGGATGCTTACTTTTTATTCTCCAATCTCAGAGATAGAATTTCTATGTTTTATCAAAGTAAACGATCTTTTTATAGATGAATTCTATTTGTCTAATGAAATTATATTTTTCTGAGGCGAGCTAGAGTTTTTGTCGAGCTTTATTTTTAAAATTTTTAGAGCGCTTGAATAGCATCGAGGAAAAAGTCAAGTGTTGCCGATAACGTCAAACAGATCACCAGCTTCAAAGCGTTCAGGATGCCTGTAAAATTCTTACGACCTCTTGATTCTTGTACTATAGACTCTTTGGCACCTGCGTTTAGACGCATGCTGCGATAAAGTTAAAAATATGGCATCTCGAAAAACCAACGACTCTGTACATGTGCTTCGTATTTCTTCTTCTTGTTTTCTCTTTCTCTTTTTGTATTCGTCTTTTCCCTTTTTCTTGAATATACTTTCGTACTGAAATTTTCTCTTCCAAGTTTGTAAAATTGATCTTTATCTCACCAACTTTCCTGACAGTATCTTCTTCAATTTATTAGCAACGACGAACTGCACTTCTTACTCCGTTAAACGTAACATAGGTATCAACAATTTCTCGATAAATTCATCTTCAAGCTTCAACAATAAACTTTATAAATCTCTTTGCTTGTTTCTCTCTGTTTCCTTTTCACAGTTCTCACCATTTCCTTGAATCTCACTTTTGTTCTCCTTCAACGCTTCTATGATAAATCTTTGTGGACAGTAAAAACGTAATTTACTCGCGTGCCGTTTCATCGCATTTTCCTCTTCTCTATTTTACTCAATGTTACCCTCTTTCTCGTTTCTTTCTTTTTTTTTTATTCCTTTTTTCTTAAATTCCAGTGTCTCGTGGAGTTTTTGTAGTAATTTTACGAATAAATTCTCAGAAATCTACAGGACATTTTTATTGACTTGGTTTATTTCATTTCAATAAATTTATTGAATTATTATATTTTCATGTTTTTGAAACACGGTTTAATAGATTTTTAAGAAAATTTTTATTCTACTTTGAATCTAAACAGAAAAGAGCTTCTTATATTCGCGAGATGGCAAAAGATACTATCTAACTAGACGTGTTTTTAAAACATGCTGTGCTTCAGTAAAGTGTTGGGTACTTAACGTTTAAGAATGTAACGATGGCACTTGCCTGGATCGAGTTTCTCGCTTCGCGCTGAGATTTTTAATGTCCAGCGCGTACACAATTTGCATGCCACGAAACGAGCAATTGTACCGAATGTCTGGATCTTGAGTGAATATTTATTGTACGACCGACGATATTAAAGGCGTAAAGTTTTATGGTAGAACGTTCTATTTTTTTGAATTTTTGAAATATTCACTAATTAAATTCTCAGTATCTACATGTTTACAAAAATAAAAAATAAAGTCAAATACACGTCTATCTAATAATAATTTCAAAATTAATTCCTCAGCTAATTGTAAGTATCTTACGTAAAGATAGTGTCTGACTATATTTGCACTTATCTACTGAGCAAATCTAATTACTCTCTGAAACTAATTATAATAATTTGAATTTTAATATCTAAAAAATCTTTTAAAAAATCTTTCTAAAAGTAAACGAGAGAAAGTAAATGAAAGTCGTACATTCAAGTGTGTGACACAACTGAGAAAAACTGATTGTAAAAGTTCAGATTTCATACGATGCCAAGGCAACCTAGAGAAAAGAGAAAGAAGTAAATGTCCAAAAGAGGCAAAAAGATCGAGGAAAGGAACGTTTTGGACTCGAAAGTGGTAAACCACTTTTTCCTTTTTCCAACCGCGTTACCCAATATTCCTATTTCGGTCTTTCGCGCTTGAATTGTCATCGAATTGTTCTGAAACACGTCTACTTCATACCATACTGTTCAGTCCTTGTGAGAAAATGCAGATGTACTCGGGTAATCGAACCTGAAGAATTTGCATGAATAAAAAGAGATGCACTGGTTTTCATCAATATATCGCCCCGGTGTTCTCCACAAAAAAGGAAAAGGAATTCAAAAAATAGAAGCAAAAGTTTCAAAGGGTCTTCTCGTCGAAATAACGATTGATTTTAGTTTACGAATGTGTACTAAAATACAATTTTCACCTCAAAGGATTGAATTTTTCAAAATTCGAGTTTCCACATGATTGAGTGGCAACAATTTCAGAGATGGGGCTAATAATGTTGAGTGATTGTTTTTCAGTTATAGGGTAATGACGAGAAATAACAGTAGGAATAAAAGAAGGGAAAAAAACCAAAATTTTATTCCAATATTTACAGGTCGAATTTTACTGGTACTATAAAGCAGAACAACACAGTTTGGGATTGTTCTTAAATTACTACCGAGCCCAATGGGATTCGAATTACGAATGAAAGTTAGAACGCTTCAATTTGTGTTATTTGAGGGTATTTTATTGGTTCGGGTATACAAAAGCCTGGCAAATAAATCGTTATTTTTTTTATTTAAAATTTTGTTTAGCAAATTCTTCTAAAATGTGCATGCACTTGATTGCCTTGCTCAATTAACAATATCTGCAACGCACCTGGTCCTGAACTCCGAATAAATAAATTGGTTCGATTAATCCCAATCAGCTATACAATAAGTGAAAATATTGAATAAATAATGAAACTTGCAGAACTGTACTTTTATCAAGAAACTACTTTTTCAGTAAAGTGAAAAACTAATATTCTTGAATACAAATGGAGTTGTTTCTTCACTTTATCTAATAAGAAAAAAGAATATGAAGACTTGAAATATTTGAAATTAAGGAAGTAAAGTACTATTTTGAATCTCTATTTTAAAGTTTTGTTAGAAGCTAACGCTTTACTAGGAGCGAGCAAAATACTCGTATTCATGAAATAACTTTAATGCCCCTAAGGGAACATTTATGAGTTTACAATTTTCTTGAGTTTTATCTCAACTCGAGTTTTTAAAGAACTATTCTAGGTTTTCATAACATTATATACGAGGTTATCGTTACGTCATGGAAAATTCACAAAGAGAAATCTAGTTTATAAAATGTCTCATTGTTTCAAGAACAAGTTTTTATTACGCAACAAAAATAAAAATAAAACTATAAATTTTATCCTCCTCTTAACAAGTACTCAATATGAAAGTAAAAAGGGTATCTCCTTAAGAACAGATGCAAGCTTTATGCTTTTTTTACGACTTTCTGAAGAAGTAAAATCCAGAAGTGAGAAAAATCCTAGCTGCAATTCAATGAATTGCCTGCAAATGAAAGATATAAAAGAAAAATATGATTTTTATAAATATTAATTAATAGAATTTTTAAACATAACGAAGAAAGCTCTTTGTTATTATGCTAATTATTTTACCCTCTTGTAAAAAAGAAAATACTTTCCAATACTTTTCAAATTAATGCAAACAATGCAAATATTGCAAATAGCCTGCTTGCTATCCTTCAATCGACTTTCATGTTTGGATGATGGATTCGAAATATGCAAATACAGCAACATAGAACAGAGAAAACTATTCATAGACTATCAAAGGGGTAAAGTGGGGGAAGAGGGGGACGGGGCCTCTTCCATGAAAAGTTTAAAAATTCAGAATATAAGCCATCGCAAGAGATATGCAGATGAGTGCACTTCGTTTATGGCCAGTGAAACTGGGGGGGAGAATGGGAGGAAACTGTTCCTTCCGCTTGCGTTCCCGCCCTTTCCTTCTCGTTCGGAACTTCCCTTCGCCAGCTCGGAGTTTTATACGTGAAAACAAATTTTCTTCGCTATTTTGGTGAACAATTTTGCTGTAGCGTCAATGGAGATGAAATTAGAGAGACAAAAGAGGAGGAAGATAAAAAAAAAGGAAGAGAAAAAATAAAATAAGGAAGAGAAAAGTGAATAAAAATAAAAAAAAGAACAAAAGATTCTTCAGGAGTGTATGGGAGCTTCTTTCTGAGGACTAGGATACTTAAATAGAAGGTAGTGCAGGGACGCTCCAGTTTTAAATGGAGCTTGGACCGTTCAGGACAGAAGATTCAAAATTATGATGTTCCCGCCCCCGTTTGAACTCTGACACGATTCTTGGCACGTTTGCCCTTTCTCACCTTTCTAGTTTCTTACACACTCTTTTCCTTGATTCACCCCTGCCCCACTATTCAGGTTTCTTACTTCCGTTTGGCCATGCTTTTTTCTTTTTCTTTTTACTATATATCCACTATTTGTCTTGCTTTTTCGAATGCCCTGCGAAACAATTGCCACGGGGATCGTATTCTGGGAGAATTCCAGATTTTCTCAGATGGACCAAACTGAACGAGCTTCTGTATTCTCTCAAAAGTTTTGGTTTTTGAATTTATTCCCAAATTTTTGGTGGTATCATTTTGTATCAAAGGTAAAAAAAATTTTATTTGTGAATTCTGTGCTCTAAAGTTATAATATAAATATTTATTCAATTTTCTAAGAGAGGTAGTTATTTGAAATTTGAATTGTAAAGGCGAAATTAATATTAATTCAATGGAGAAATTTGTCTGAATATAACCGGCTTATCTACTTAGAATGTACGTCTTTTATGTAAAACAAATCCCAGTACTTGTTATTAAAAGCAATTACTTGTTATTAGAAGCAATATTTTAAAAAAATATTTAGAGCTCAAAAAATTAATATTTTTTGCCTTTACTTTGGTCATATTTTTCTTCCCTAGAAAGCTATTTGAGAAGGCAGTAAAAGTACAGAATATTAGAAATCGTAACATAAAAAATTTGAGAACCTTGCGGAGAATCAATATTTGTTATAGGTAAAAAGTCTCGTAATTCGTTGACTGGCATTCTTTTATACAGCATAAATATGCAATTTAGCGTGTCTCTAAAAATTTAATTTTGAATTTCGTATTCTATTGAAAACAATTTATGGTAAACTGTGGAAACTTTTCAACATTTTTACTGGCGATATATTTGTTTATTTTTAAAATTCTGCTTCCCTGATACATAATTTGAAAATAAATAACTTATCTGGAAAAATTTAAGATGGAAATTTGAATTAATTAATGACAAATTTCCTCCATAATTAAAATTTTCTTTTGTATTGTCTTTTAATATAAATATAAATTAACTTTGAAAAGTTTAGTTCTATAATACATACTTCATATACTTCAGAAAATTCTAATGAGAACAAAGCGACAGAGGTCTACTAAATAATGAATAAATGAGAGAAAGAAAAAGTGCGATTAATTCTCAAAGCAATTAAATAAATAATTTAATTATTATACTCCAGTGCCCGGTTGAAAAAGATTTAAAAAAAAAGAGAATAAAAGAATAATAAAGCACACTACTCTAAAAATTGCAATGCCTCCTGGGCACATAAAACACTAGACAGACTTATAAACCTTATAAGTCACTATATTCGTCTCAAGAGTCTCTCTCACCATTTTGGCTTGCCCACTTGAAATGAATGAAATACAAAAGACATCAAATTTTTCTCTGCAGTATAAATTGTAATTAATATTCTTTTAAAAAAAAGTTTCTTATATCAGAATTACCATTGTTACTGTGACGTCCATTAATTTTTTACTTAATTACTTCAAGTGTGATAAGAAATATTAACTAATAAAATAAGCAGTATTGAATATCAAAAAGAAAATTGTTTATAATATATTTTTTAATTTACCACAACTTTTGAATAAAAAATAAAGTGAAAACTTTTGTGATTAATGTCTATGCAAATTGCACTCGATTACAAAAGCACATTCATCAGTTTCGAACTGCTAAAGGTGCTTTGATCTCTTTCTCTCATCCTTTTATTTTTCTTCCGGTATCGCTCAAAAACAATGAGGATTATGGATGAAAAATTACAACCATCTGGAACTATCTTCAGGAATTACGAAGCATTAGCCAGCTTTAATTTTCCCTCCCATTTCTACTTGTACACAGCACAAAATTATGGATAATTAATCTAATTTTATAAATTAGATTATAATAGATTATAGATTTGAAAAAACATTATTTCTTTTGGAATTTACTTTTTGTTTCTGAACTACGAATCTCGCCTTTTAAGCAATTTTAATGGAAATCGGATATTTTAATTAAAGAAAATTGAAGCATCCTGTAAATGAATCTATAAAAATATAATTTCTAAAATAATTCAATCTGTACAGCATAATTGAGTTTAAAAAAGTAATTTTAAAAGTTTATTTTTGCTAAAAGTTTATCTCGAAAAAGAAAGTAGACTAATAGAGTTAAAGAAAATCAACACCGGATATCTCAGTGTCGCTGATTGATGTTACGGTACCGAAATCAAATATAAATTCGTTTCCAACTACAAATTTAAGTAATTACAATATCCGAAATGTAGATAGATATAAAAGTATTTTATATGAAGAATTTTCGATCAAAATCGTTGTAATGATTTATCTAAGATTAAAATATTAGTATTTTTCAAAATAATAAAAAACTGTTGATGTGGCTATTATAATGGAGATACTCACAGAAATAAATTACCTACATTCTTTTCAATCAAAAATTGTTTACACAAATCAAAATATGTAGTTGCATCGGTAAAAAAATAGTGGAAAAACAGATAGACATGCGTTTTTATTCGGGAAAATAATTCATAAAAATCTTTTAAAAGATTCAGAGTGATCGTAATTTAATTAAATTACTTGAGAACTAGGTCGAACGATATGGATATCAAATACCGAAAATTGCACGCATCTAATGAAACGTCCCCATCTCTCAAACCCTTCAAAGTCTGTTTCAATGAAATTCCGGATTCTAATTAAAATATTCTCAACGCGATATCATGATTTTATGGATAAAGGTTTCACATAAGCTACAATGAATCAAATGCTTTAATGATTGACTCAGATGAATCGCGAAGCACTAAATTGAATAGAATTTATACCGAGAGAGAGAATATTCTGGAATGCATTTATTAAATATATGTAACGAGAATACGAAAAACTAATAAGCCCATCTGCCATTAAAGAAAATTCATAAAAAGTTTAAAATATAAAAAAAACCGATGTTTCAATCTTCTTCAAATATGAATTCAATTTAAAATACAATACACTTGAGAAAAATCCTATTTCTCTATCTCATGTTTGTTTACTTTTATTCAATTTTTATCTGGCACCAGTAAAAATATTTTTCATGTAAATACGGATTTTTCAAAACATTTTTTGTCATGTGGTAAAAAGAACACGAGTTGCAATTGTGTCGTGTGATTCACGAATCGACAGCTGTCATTCACAAAACTCGTTCATTCTAAACGACGGTTTGCGGATAAGAGGTTTTTTTTCTTTACAAAAAAAAAATGTCTCCAGAGAAAAATATATAAGGAGAAAACAATTTCCCAGAAACGTATAAATTGAAATACGAGAACGTTTTCAATATTCGGCAAAAATTGAGAGGGAAGTCTAATATCGAGAAACATAGATTGAATGCCAGAGACTAATTAAAAAATTTGAAAAAAAGTTGCGTGATTTACAATCACAATTTATGATTAAATAAATAATGGAAAATGGAATGAATTTCAGAAATTCAGAGAAGCTATTTATTTTCGTAAATGAAACATGAGTGCAAGAAAAAATTAATTTCTTATGTAAATAACTTAATTACTTTGAAAATTGAATATTACGTGTCTGACTCTATATGGAGTTTTCTACTGAGAATATTATATTCTGTAAGTGTATATTTGCGGTCATTGTGAAAATATTTAAAAAATAAGGTATTATTTTCAAAAGTATATAAAATAACTTTTTTATATCCCTGATATTGATTCACGACCCTTTCACGTGAGTTTAATGGATGATAAAATTTTATATCAATTTTCAATTGGTGTACTTTTAGTGACATAAATAATTTCATATCTTTTTTAAATTATCGTTTGAAATGATTTCCTATAAATTTTCTTCCTCTTCGATATGGTAAATATTATTTACAACACAGTAGTATACATTATTTGTCATTGCTTAAGATCTTGTGACACTCCTGAGTTTATACCTTGGTAAGTCGTTACTGGGAAAATGAAGCGATACGGGGCAATAAAATTGATCTCTGACACCTACGTTGTAAAAAATCGGTAGCAAAGGACAATAAACGAGAAAATAAAAAAACTGCTGTTATAGGTTACGCAAATTTGTTTTAAAAAAATAAAAAAATAAAAAAATAAAAAAATAAAAAAAAACCAAAGTTTTCACAATAAAGTGTATACTTTCAAATCGAATAAAAATCATAAAGCTTTATCTACTGCAATTTCGCAACGTTCATTGGCTTCATAAAAAGCCTGCACTATTAAATTCCTTCCTCAAGAAAAATTACTTTATCTTGAAAAGAAGATGCAATTTTCTATAGAAAAAAAATAAAGGTTCCAATATTTTCAGATCACAACTGTATAATCTAAAATTGAATGAAGTTAATGAATGCTGTCATCCAAAAGTAAATCTTCTAGAAACAAACGAGAAAGAAGCTCCTCTTTTAAAAGAGAAAAGACGATGAAAAAAAGCTTCAAAATACTTCTTTAAACATTTTTCCATGAACAGGAAAAACTGTCCTTAGGCACTGCTTCGCTCGATACGATACTGGCAGAACACGTGTTGTTCACCACACATTATGATCAACCAGAGAAAAGAATTTATCACTCCATTTTCAAAATTTAATCCCGTTTATTACACTTATTCACTGAAATTAACCCCGACGTTTTTTTAAATTTAAAACTGGATTTCGGATTTCACAAAAGAAGCGAGGCAGGCGACGAGTCTTTCAAAATCGTATCATTATTTTTATATTTTTAAAATGTATTTTCATTTTCAAATTTCAACAATATTTTACACTTTTTTCGTATTTTTTGTTTTTCGCCGTCTGCCTTGGTCGTTTCGGCTGACGGCGGATGTCAGCCGACGTCGACGCGTCTCACATAAACAAGCTCGGTCGGCATTTGGAAGCACGCGCCTAGTTTTAAGAGGAGCGCAAGTTAGATTACAGATGCTGCCGCTTTGCGGCCGGTAGATGAACTAACCGAAGCGCAAGCAACCCCTTGAAGCAATGTCGCGCAACCCCAGTCGCGTCGGGACGCGCTTCTGGTGGGGGTCGGAATCTACCCTCTCTCGACTCTGCTCACTCGGCTAAATAAATACCGAATAAATAGCCCCCTCCCCCTAACCCCTTGCGACTAACAACCCCTACTTTTGGCTAATGCCCGTCACTCGAGGAGTGCAGACTTTTTCCCCCGTCTGAAGAGGTTCCTGCTACCAGATCTTGATTTCTCGTTGGCGTTTAACTAATTTTTTCAGGGGGCTTCTTATCAAGTTTGTAATATAGATGATAAGGGGGATCTTATCTTGTTTTATCCGATTTCGAATTAGCTGAGGGTCCATTTCAACTGGGGAGAATCAGACAATCCAAGTTTTGATTTGTAAAAGAAGTTAAAGGTGAAGTTTCTTTTTTTTGGAACGCTAACACTCCGAGTTTTGAACTATTTTTTAAACAATAGCTAAAAATTTGTTGGTCCTAGAAAAGGTCCCAAAAACCGACGCGAATAAAAGTACAGCGAGAAGCAATTAACTCAGGGCCAAATTTCCAAGAAATGCGAATAGAAATAGTAAACAATTACAAATTTGAAAGCCCATGGTATTAAGTATTTTAATTTGATTTGCAATGTTTCCTATTTAGGTTTTAATATTCACATATCAATGCAAATGTTTATCAAACAATTTAAATGATTGGGTTGAAGTAGCCGACGTCTAGTAAGACAAACTTTTTTTTTTACATTTATATTCCTTGAAATTCCTTAAAATGATTACAAATCTCTTGAAAACCATTTATAATTTTTGGAATCTTACGAAATATCTTCAAATTCCTTAAATCACTTAAGATCTTTTTCAATCCTTTAAAGTCTCTTTAACATTACTTTAAATTCTGAACTTTTCTTTTGTTGATATCTTTATTCTAATAAGTATAAAAGAAAATCGTCAAAAATAGACGTCTGAAACTTCAACTCAATATTTAAATGAATATATCAAATTTAAATCAAAATTCAAACACCAAATAGAATATCTAAGAGTTTTTGTAAAATAATTTGCATATTGAATACTAACGTATTTCATCATCAAAATTTTAATAAAAAGAAACAGCTTTTATAAGAGAAGAAAGAAAAATGTGCCAGACATGACTGGCACTCAATATCAAGTTTAGCAGGTTTAGCACGAGAATAGTTGATGGGATGATTCGCCAAAATATAAAACTCAGCTTGAAATATGTTATCAATTATTTATGATCAATTTGAAATATTAAACAGTATGATCGTCTTTTGATTGACATTCAACTATGTAGTTATTAAACTTGAAGAAGAAACGCTTGTTTTTCATAAAAGTCTATCTGGAATCATTTAATGAATTTGTAAAACGTTCGAAGCTTATACGAAACATTCATCTTAATTAATCAAAACGTCGTACCTTTCGCATATTAATTCGAAAATAAAATTAAAAACATTTTCCGGTACGTGACAAGTGAAATAAAAAAGTGTTTGACCTATTTCCAAAAGCGCGTGATTGACGACTGAACATATTTTTAATCTTGTTTTTTTTTTTTTCATTGTACTTTCGAATATGCAGTGCATGTGTACATACAGGATCCTCGTTTTTCTTCGTTAAATCTCACAAATCACGCAAACCGATCAACGATAAACTAATTTTACACAGGGTCAACGATTTAAACCAGGGAATTTTTTGAAATCCAACATTCTCGTCTCTTTTTTGGATTTACTTTTACGAAAACGAAATTCCATGTTTCAGAGAATAACATTATTGTACAAAAAAAACCTTCACGGATCGTATAACATGAATTTGCTTTAAACGAAACGACCATGAATGGTGAAATGCAGCAGTAAAAATAGTATATAAATCCTTTTTGATGGAGTTAATGAAAAAATTATTACCAAAATTAAAAATTTGACTATGAAGGTGAAGCAAGCAGTTTAAAAAATGTATAAAATATTATAATAAAATATATAATAAAATTTTAAATGTCTAAAATATTACAGCAAATTGAAATTATTTTAGACCCATTTTCTGAATCGTAAAACATTGAAATTTTTTTAAAAGTCACAAGGATAAATAATGATGGACTTTGTAATTCATTAGCTTCTCTGAAGGCTGACTACAGCAATACTGTTTTCACTGACTAGTACGAAGTGAGTCTTCAGTAGCATGCTGGAGTTTACGATCGGACATTATTCCGCTTCACTCGACTTCTGTGTAAATTATTTCTCAACTTAATATTTGTTCAGCTTTGGTGATTCGACTAAAGAAGATAAAAACGTATACTCCACGAACATTGTACTAGTTAGGAATTTTTTTAGAGATCAGAGATGAAAGCTGAGACGAAGCTTTTTTTCAAAAGGAATTTCCATAACAATATTCACATACAGAGAAGCAAAAATTCTTTCAGTTACACGAAAACTCATTCTTCATCAACATCTTTTTTATCATGAACATTGTTAAAAAAAAAACTTAGCACCTTCAATATTTTATGTATTTCCATCTTTTTATGAGAAACTTTATCCACCGGAAAATTCGTTTTGCCAGAGTGAATATTAACTTTCAAAATTTTTCAGATTCTGTCAGTTAAAATATCTATTGATTTAAATTTTAAAAATTTTTACTGCTAGTAAAAAATAAATGTTTAACTAATTTAAATGAAAACTTTTAACTGTAATTAAAAAATTTCATTTTAAATTACGAATTCAAAGATACTTTATTTTGCATCAATTTTTTCTGTGTGAAATTTATCTCAAATGCCGAATATTACTTCCTTACACAAAACTTCAAATGGAGAAGTATAACTTTCTTATTCAGTTTTATATTTTTGAAAACTCGAAGTTACTTCTTACAAGCGATAAAAATTGTATCTTTGAGATGAAAGTGTGTTTGCAGCTTAGAATAGTTTGTATTAAAAAAAAAAAGGAAACAGAAGAGCAGGTTACAAAGTACCTGGTCAAAACTTGACTCTGAGGGTATGGCAGTATTCGATATACCACCCTACTTTGATACTTTAGTACACGACACTTGTTTGTTTTACTGATGGCTGTTTTTTTATTCTCGCTTGTTCAGATGTAACTATTGCCCATAACATCGATGCAATCGAGCGTGACTTCATTCAGAATTTGCTACCAACAAAATAAAAAACTTGCTGTGAAGTTGTATCAACTTTTGTGCTCATTCAATGAGCACTTTTCTTCCTGGAAGCAAATATGATTTGCTTCCTTATAGAGGAAGCATTAATTAGTTAATCAAATGTATTAATATTAGGTCACCTGATTCGTGTCAACACAAAAAAAGTTTATTTTTCTTACATCAACTCAAAATTTTGATTATTTGAGAAATTATAGTTGAAAAATTAATTTTTAAAAATAAAATTAACCATAACTTTTTTATTTTTTAATGAAATGCATTAATTTTATAGGTCAATCGATTCGTCTCGACATAAGGAATCTTTTTTCTCGTGACATTGGTATAAATTTTGATTATTTGAGAAGTTATAGTCGAAAAATCAATTTCACTAAAATTATAAAGGTACATAAAACTTGTAAAATTAAATATTTTGTTAAACCCTTGTAAGAAATTCAACTAGGTATATAGTGGAATAAGTGATCGTGACATACACACACACACACATACATCCGGAAATTTTTTCAGGACATCATATTAGATATATTCCCCTTGAAATATGTTCAAAAAAACTCTTTTTTGGAAACTGGATTTTGACACCACTACAAAACTTCCTCTATGAGGAAGCAATAAAACAGAAATTAACTTTTCCTCAAAAGTAGGATTTTATGTCCTTTAATTCTCATTTATAATTAGACTTCTTAAAGTTTGCTTTTCCTGAAAGTCAGGTCATAATTTCTATGAATAAAGAATACCCAGATGAATACTATAACTGAAATAACTTCATGAAGTATGCTAATCTTAAAAATATGAAAAAAATTGACTTTATAATAACATAATAATTTTAAAAATTAATTGGAATTAACTAATATACATAGTACTTTTTTAGTAGAGATTTTTCTAAAAGCTGTATAAATCTGCTCTTCAATTCAAAAAGTTTCATCGCACGAGTGATTTACAATATTGAAAAACATTTCTCTTGACTGTTATAATGTAAAAGCTTTATAAAAAAAACTCGGAAAGGTGGATTGTGATACATCGGTGTTATAGAAAATTTTTATATAATATCGTAAATACACAATGTGTATGTGAGAAACTTGGAAAATTTGGAGTGTGTTGGATGCACCAGAAAGATAAAGAAATAGTATGTGTGTGTGTAATTTAGGTGGTATGTTTGGAAGCGATTGCTTCGGGGCTAGGAGAACAAATCAGATCGTCTTTGTCTGCATCGAAGGGGTAGTAGCAGGTGTGGTAACCTACAAACAGGGGAATGAGATTCTGCACGAAGCATCTCTCCTCTTGACTGCTCGACCATTCTCAGACGTGTTGAAAATCCCAATTTCGCATCTTTCCCCTTGAATTTAAATGCATATCGCGCGTGAAAATGATCCGACACCACAAACCGCACGAGAATTCATAATCCACTCGAGAAACATTAAGCAGAAACCAAAAACTGATTCTGAGCAACAGTTGGAATGAGAGATTGAATTATCCAGTAAAATACTTTTTCTTTTATCGATTATAATGTCGTAAAATTAATTTTTTTAATTGAACACTTATAAGATCTGTTCTTACTTTCTTTAATGCATCGACAGAATGTAAAAAGATTCCCGAGTGGAGAAAAAAAAATTATTATATTCATTTCCATAAAATTTACATTTAAAAAAAGATAAAAGTAAAAAGATTTACATAGATGTATAAAATTTTAAGTTGCGGAAGAACATTACATTTTATATTCATATGATTTAAGACGACAATCACTTTGTGGTTACTTTTGAAATTAGTGGATATAAGAATGTTTGAACTATTAAATATAAGAACCGTTTTAAATTTATATTAGTGTACTTAAAAAGATGGTACGTTTCGAAAGCTCAGTGCATTCTCCATTTCATCCTGACAGTTTAAATATGAAGCTAAATTAAATTTGAATAGGAATAAAGGATCAGCATATTTTAAATCAACCACTTTATTCGAATATTGGAAAACAACAAACAACACATACGTTTGCTACGAATTTGCAATTTAAACGTAAACATGCTGGACCCATGGGAAGTCTTGTAATACACAATGGGAAAGCAAATACGCGAAGTTAAATTATGGGGAATAATTAAAAGAAAGCGATGTTTAATAGGTGTAATTAGCCAAAAACGGTTGACTTTTTATTGATATCCCGTACTTTAATTTGTTTTTCTTTTCGTCTTCAATATATGTACTTTGTTTAAATTTTTGATTACTTTGAGGGATGTCGTTTTTTTGAAAGGGTGGCTTAGGAGAACATTGAGGGGTTTAAATATTCTATATACAGTATTCTTCCATGTGCTAGTAAATTGTACCATCTATTGAAAAATTTAGTGTAAAAATCTTTTAGTGTAAAATAGACCAAAAGTGTAGAAACTCTATTTTAATTTTGTAAGTTAAATTTGCAAAAGAATTGATTTCCTAACTTTTAATATTCGCCAATTCTGAACTAAGAGTTCTTTTCAAGCGAACTTTGAAAAATTAAACCTAGTTTTCCGAAAAAGTATCTTGATCCGACGAATCGCCCTAAAGAGCATTTACGATTTAAGCCAAGCCAGCAGCTTCCGCTTGAAACTCCATGTCTGAAAGTTTCTCGTAACTTTTCGGCATTGAGAGTTGGAGCTTTGCTGTGCAGCAGCTGTAAATTTGTGTTGAAACGGATTCAGGAATCGAGTATACAGTAGGACCGATCAACTTCGTCACCAGCCCACCCTCGACTGGCGATTTCTTCCATTCGGGTTAACCCGAACAAGAAACTTTCCTCACGCCTTGGCGAAAGCCATGCTTCCGTCCAACATAACGCGGAAACTCTGAGAAAAATGAGCTTCCGAACGCGTTATACCACGTTGACCGGAGGCGAGAAAAAAACACCGAGAAAAATGGCGTCGCGTGCAGACCTCGTTTACACAAAGCTTGATTATTCTCCGGGAACGTCAAATCGTAAATTCCCATACGGCGCACTGTGAGGAAAGAATATAATTTTTTGTTCAAAAAAATACTGCTGGTCTGACCTTTTATCTGATTTAATATTCTATTTAGAAATCATCTTTTGAACCTTTATTATTTCAAAAGTTGGATCGATCTAAAAGGCTTAAAAAAAATTGCATTGAATTTTCTCCAACTATCAAACCAATTAACACACGCACGATTTTTTGTTTTACTTCTTACAACTTCAAGTCATTTAAAAGCCAAATACTCTCTTAATCTGACCTAGCGGAATTTCGCTAATTCAAATTTAGAGAGCAGGTTTGAAACAACAATGTATACAAGATTTTAGAGACATTTCGTTACATTAGGTATCTTTTTAGAGGAATTTTTAAAGGATTTTTTAGAGATTTCGCATCATTTTAAGGAATTTCAGGAAATTTTGCGGAATTTTAAAGGAATTCATAAAATTTTAAAAGATTTTTAAGAACTCTAGGAAAAATTTGAAGATTTTAAATGTTTTGACATTTTGAGGAATAATATTAATAGGATTCTAAGAATTTTAAAAGATTTCAACGAATTTTAAGCGATATCGAATGTTTTCGTGAAGTTTCGAAGAATTTTAAGAGAACTTAGAATTTCATGGAATATGATGAAATATCTAATGATTTTAACAGAGGTTTCTAGGAATTTTTTAGAGATTTTCACGAATTTTAACATGGATTTTAAGAGATTAATGATTTTTAAGGTTTTTGTGAATTTTAAAGGGTTTTTAAGAGGTTTCTAAGAATTTTAAGGTTTTAACGAATTTAAAAATTTAAAAATTTATTTGGAATTTCGAAGGTTTCCATAAAATTTTAAGGGAGAAGGGCAAACCAATACGCGCGATTATTTTGTTTTCCTTCTTAAAACTTGAAGTCATTCAAAAGCCAATCAGGTTTGCAACAAAAATATACGCGAGATTTTTGAGACGTTTCGTTACACCACTTTTTGAGAGTGGAATGCCATTTACAACTTTATTATGTATAAGTCTTCACGATGTTTAAAATGTTTTTCATATTTCAGTAAGGAAGTTTTGTAATACTGTCTGATCGAATTTTTATATTCTACTTGAACTTCATTCTTATGTCTTGTTATGAATGAATCTTGGAAGCAAATAAGCCCTCTTGTTTCTAAATATTCATGAAGCTACTTGTACACATCCACTCGTATATTTTATGTAAGCTGTGAGGGAAGAGTGCTTCAGAGTAGCTGAAGATTTCAAATTGTGTCACTTCCAGCGATAAAGTGTGGCCCACTTGACAGCAAGAGAATACTCATCTCAAACCCACAAGTTTCTGTGGGATGCTGTGGTTCACCTAGGAAGGGAAATGAAGCATCAATTCCTTCACTCTACTCTATTCCACTTCTCTCCTCATTAGAGTCTTCTCCACCTTGATTAAACCATTTTCATTAAAGGTTCATCGACAATTAAATGATCACACTCTCTGCCTCTGATACTGTCGATTATACTTTGTGGTTTATGTTTAAACAATTAGACTTTTTTTTTAATTCAATTAAATTTATAAAGTTGTCCAAATCTCAACTAGATTACAAACTTTTTCAATTATTTATGTTAAATATTTTCTGGGAAAATTCCTAAAACATAAATAATCTGCATTAAATTCTATTTATATAATTCTAAACTTTTATACTTCAAGATTAGTCATCAGAAACTTCATGTCGGTATCCATTACAAGAAAAATAATTATCGACTTTATTATTAACCCACTTTGCTTGCTGTTAGCTTTTAGGGAAATGAAATTCGCTTAAAAAGTCATTAGTTAAACGGATAATATTATTTATAAATCGTACATTTGAATCACAGCTTTAAAATATATCAATTGAAAATTCATGTTGTTAAATTACGAAAATATTTTCAAATACAGGCATCGAATTCTATCAATTCAGTACATATTAATTTATCCGGTCACAGGAGCTATTTCGAAGTTTTATAACACTGTTCTGTAATTTTAAATAGAATTAATTATTTAATCGGACATAATTATTTCACTTGGTGAATACTTGTTTCATCTACGTTCACATATTAGTGATTTTCCGGTTATGGTTTGAAATTGATGTTTCAAGCGAGAAAATATAAAGAATAAAGTTACTGACTTCTATTGGCTTTTCAATTTTCACTCTCAACGTTTGACGTGAACAATTTATCGCCGTCGTGGTCAGGTGAGAAGCGGAAATCGATGGTTTGACGTTACCGTAGGACACTCGAATGATGGATTTAAATTGATGAAAATTACTGTGATCGCTCTTTCCATACTATTAACGATAAAAGATTTTAAATATGAAAAAATTACATAATTCAAAAGACATTTATTTAAATAGATATTTATTGAAAACGACTTAAACTACCTTCAATTATTTGAACTTTAACTTTAGTAATTCAGTCAAATTAATTGATTTGCTGTCAGTTATACAAATTTTATCCGATTCGTGTAATCGAGTTTGATTTTATGTACAGAGAAGATAATTACATTAACCATAATTTACATCGCATAATGAGTATCAAAAAAGACCAGAATTCAATGGGAACTTATTTAGTCAAGCTTATTTATTACTTATTTATTTATTTTTTGATTCTTTAAAATAAAGGATTAACTCTTGTTGTTTTTTTTTTCGGATTTATTTGAAATCGAAGTGTAATCTAACTTAGATTGAGAAACCTACGACAAAATTTTATCCACCTTTTAGGTCCGCGAGCAAAGACATTACTGTTTAGATGGTCATCTTTTGATTGCAAGGATTTATTCGGGCAACCAGATCAGATAACTGAAGCTCCAATTCACCTTGGATTCGGGCATTCGGCTATGTTGCTTTCCTGCTTTGGAGAGTCGACTGAGACCAATACTTGGTTTTTCTCTCTTTCACTCTTACTTCTTTCGATTTTCTCCTCAGTTCTCTCAGTCGGAATCCTTCTCTAGAAAACGCATCGTCCTCGTTTCGTGTCCCAGGATCGCGATACGAGTTTACGGAGGACCACTCGGCTTTACGACATCTCCAATGATTATTTATCCTTCGAAGACGAGGGAGTTCGAAGGTATGTCGTAATGCTCAATGGAGTCTGTCCAGGCCCAGCTGAGACGACTTATTACAAAACATATATAGACGAAGATTTAAGATCATTCTCTCCATATATTGTTAAAAAATTCTTCAAGAATTTCCTAATCTATCATAATAAAATAGTATTTTATTGAAAAATATATTTTTCAATGAAAAAATACTTTCAAACTTTATTGATACTACCCGAATTCATCCGAGTTTTACAGGATAATCCAGGTACCCTATATTTTATAAAATCAATTTCGTAAACGGAATACGAGACCCTAAATTCATCCAAGAACATGAGACGGGAAATTCTTGGAAAAAAGTTTCAGATTTGGAATAAAGTTATTACATATAATTTGCGTATGTATTATAATATATATTAATAATTGAAAGTGAAATGGAAGCCGGAAAATATTTTCAAATCACTATCTTATTGAAGTAAATATTTTTTTAATTTGCTTTTTATCGAGTGTTCTAATGAACTGAGGAAGTAAGTTATTGAATTTCTTCATATTTTATTGTATTCTCGCGCTACCCTTTCGATTGGTTGAATGTTCATGGAAATACCTCTTAAGAAGACTTATCGAGTTCAAGTTTTCGCCATTGCTCTCCTACACAGACGATAAATTGACGACAAAAGCGTTTCTCGGCCGCAAATCCAGCTTTTTGGGAAATTAAACCTCTCTAAATTCCGCTCACCGATTTTCCACCATGGCTACGGTAATGTTTCGTTCCTTCCAACTGTTTATTCTCTATTGGTAAATTCTTGAATAATCTGCATGCGAATGTGAAATGCAACATGCATACAGAACACTGTCTTTCCATGCAAATAAATGCAGTTTTTGAACCCATTCAAGACTTTTCGAGCAGAAGAATCTGCTTTCAATTCTCAGAAAAAAATACCTTAAATAATGCAAAATCCGTTAAAAACATCGTTAAAAAATTTTTTAATTCGTTTGAAAAATTGAATTTCTTTCCAATTGAAGTCTTACTTAAAAAATTAGCTTTGTGGAATGTTTACCAGTGAACAAAACAAGATTTAAAAAAAAAACACATTCTTTGTCAGGAAAGAGAGCAGATCCGCTAGACTTTTGAAAAAAGTCACGTTTGCTTGCGAGACAAAAGTCATATATGGACGACTATAAAAGTGGCCACATCGTTTGCCGAGAATGTTACAGCATCCGACTATAGGAGTAGTCAGCACAGCGAAACGAAAGTAGCAAGATTGGTAACAAGAAACCTCTAGTGAGAAAAGCGCAAGGTGGAAAATGTGGAAAAGTGCTTGGAGACATGCTCCTCCCCCTCTTCTTCATTCCCTGTTATCCGCACGTTTCCTTAATAACTTCCTCTTGCTACTTGGGTATCGCTAACACCATCTCCGTTTTGTTCATACGCTCAAACATTTATTATCAAATAAAGCAAAAATAAACCGTGTATCCCAGTATGCTATCTCAAAATTGTAGAAATAATACTTCAATTCAGAAGAAGAATTGACTATTACGCTCCAAACAATTGTACAAAGTTTTTCTAAGGCTCAGCAATGTTTAGAAATATCAAAAAATTGTTATCGAATAGATGCTCAAATCTCAAATTTATAAATCAACTTTAATCGAGAGATAATTATTTTGCAGTATTTTTTATTAAAGAAAATATTCAATATATCCTGGAGACGCACTATAAAAAATATTCTAACCCTTACTGACCTAATAACCCCTTTCATTCTTGGTGGGGTCTGTAGCATAAATATAAAGTCCCTCAGACTTTCCTATTCTATAGAATATTCTATAGCTATTCTGATAGAAAAATTTTCAAGTTGACTAATCCAATAATTTTATTTAATAATATTCACTAATTGAAAAGTGTCACCGGGGGTTTTCTACAAGGAGAAAATGTGTTTATTAGCCGTTACAATAAATATTGTAGAGGTTCTAGAAATAAATATTACAGAGATTTACAGTATTTATTGTAACGGCTACTGAACACATTTTCTTACTGACTTTACAGAAGCTTCAAAAATTTTTTTTATTTACAAATAGTTCCAGAAAATTTGCAAATTACCTGCTTTATTTAGCAGCTTTTTACTTTGAGTCAGACTTGTAAATATCCTCTATTAAAATATCAAAGGATTCTACACTAGGGGCGTAATTTTCACGAAAAGGTGTGTACTTCTTTTTAATTATCTTTGCATCTTGCATGTACCGTTTCTGATATAATAAGCTCCTGTTTCTGAAGATAATTAATACGATGCGTCTATTCATCTAAATTTTCCAGATTTTTCGGTTCGGAAAATTTTCCCTATCACTTTTTAAATCAAGCTAAACGTCTACGGCCGAATTAATAATTCTTTCCACATTCAATCAAGAATTCGAGGCATAGTCATTCAAGGGCTATAAAGTGTCGAGATAAGTTAACTTATCGGAGTGAATAAAAGATAAATTTTTGAGATACAAACACTCGATTTCGAGATAAGTAGAATACACATTTCACCAATTAAGTTGAAATGCTAAATAATAGAAAATAAATCTTCTACAAGTTAAACTGACCCTCTCTGATAATTCGACTGATACATTTTCTCTTAAGAAAATTAATTCGCACATTTGTCTTTGTATCTATTTGTGGTTTTGTAAAAAAGGAAGGTACGATGAAGAGTAAACTAAACGCCCTTTCGAAATCAAAGAGTCATGCGGTTAGAATTTATTCGAAATCGATAATCAATTTACTGTCCGGCGCTCCGAATAACACCAGCAGAACCGCGAGTGGGGAAAAGGAACTGATACAGAAACTGGGGGACGGAAAAAAGAGGAAAAACGAGTAAAATGCAGGAGGAAAAAGAATGGAAAGTAGCACATTATGGTGAGAAAATAATCTACAGCCATCTGTATTTAAATTGGTTTCCGGAAGGGAAATACGATATTGTACTTGGATAATAAGTTCGAGGATCGCTGTGTCTATCTGCGAGACAACCGAGCTAATTGAGGGGAAAATGTAAAGCGTACGCTTGAATGAAAATAATCTATCTCTGTGTTTCTCTCGATGGCTGCAAAGTAATCACTATTTGCAAAATTACCTTTTAATTTTTTTGAATTTTTCATTCTTCAATTCCGAAGAACACTTTTGGAGTTCTTTTAATTTGAATTCATATCCGGACTACATAATTTCATTTCCGGACTTCGTGAGGTGAAATCGCAACTATTTAATCAGTAAAGTTTGTTCCCGAAAAATTGAAGATTTAATTAGTTTCTCCTTCTATATTCCGCAGGTTTCTTTGATTTAACATACTTTCAAGTTATTTTACTCAATTATAATTTTTTTAACCAGACGATTCGGCGGACGATTTAAAATTCCCGGTTTTTCCCGGTCACGCTTCCATTACGAAAAAAATTTCTTAAAAATGGAGATTACAAAATGAAATAGGGGAGATTAATGAGCCTTGGATCATAAGGTTTAAGAAGCCTTCATTTAAGCAATGCATACGAAGAAGTTTTGTATAATCAGCACTTAAGAACAGCAGGCGAAACGTAATGAAATTAGAGTACGATAATAAGGGTTGAGAAAAGTACTAAGCGGGCTAAAAGGGATGAAATAAGCGAGTAAAAGCATAGCTGAGACTTCAGGTTGTAAAACAAACAATCGAGTCTACCATATTTTCGAATAAGGATTTATTTTGGAATGTGTGTTAAGTTTTGCTCCTTACGACGAAATTTCCTTTCTTCAGGAAAAAATTACAGTCAGAGCTTCCGGGAAGGCGTGTTACTCGTACTTTCTGAGGGTTTAAACGGCTAATTTTATGCAACGAAGTAATCTGTGCGCCTGCTACATTACGTTCCTGCCATTTAGTTCTTGTTCAAACAACTTCGAATACATCCAGTATTCGGAATTAGAAAGTCTATTAAAGATAACTATGAAGATGATCTGAAAATGCAACATTTCCTTCTCTTTAATATTTAAAATCAATCCGTACAATAATTATTTATAATTAATATTAACTAGTACTAGTATCGAGTTTTGAAATCAAGGAGATAAATGAGGAGAATATATGAAGTTCACATGAATACGAGTACATAATCTTAAAATATATGAGTTATTATTGATTAGCATTTAAAATTCTAACTAATTAATGAAGCTAGATGTAAAAGGAATCAAAGGTAAATTTCACAAATTTTTTCCATTAAATGCCTTTATAACCATTAACAAAAATAAAACTCCCGCATACTCTTTTTTGAAGAGAGTCTGAAATAGCAGAGTGCAGATTACGCTGCTACGCTCGATATTACGTACTTCAAAAGGTTTTAAAAACAAAAATATCTGAAATCTACACCAACAGTGTTTTTACGAAAATAATATTGTATGATACAGTTTTAATTACTTCCTCTATAGTTTTACCATATAAGTCACTATGTATATAATTTAATTTTACTATATTAAAATAAAAAGTTTTGGAAATAAAAATGGAACGGAGAGTATAGAATCTGAAATGGAAGTAAAGGTAAAAACGAATTTGGCGTCGCGTAAATAAACGACGAATCTTAGGTCAATCCCTCGATTCTCATGTGCCATTTTTCGCGTTTGGTTTTTAAATTCGTTTCTCGTGTGGTCGTCTTGCAGATCGGGAAAAGCTTTCGAATTTTACCTGGCATATCTCTGCTCAGGGATCTGGAAAAACGAGCGCATTGTCGAAGAGGGAACAAGTTGGTTTGAGCAGAATAAGATAGTTTCTTACTGCAAGGTCGACGAAGGCGGAATGTCTCTAATAAAATCGTTCACGCTCCCGACACAATACGTGCTCTAAAAGTTCCGCATATCAAATAACCAACTACGATAATAAAAATGAATAAAATTCCGGGAAGTCGACAAGAATTTCATACAAGGTTAATAAAAAGCAAAAAAAGAGTATAGAGGAAGAATCCAAAAGAATTCTGATTTTATACCATTTATAATAATTTCCCATCTTAAAAAAGTGATGTTATCAATATATTGAACACATTGTTGTCGAAAATCTGATTGGTTTTTTGAAAATTGCGCGAATTTGTGTGAATGTATCGAATTTAAAAACTATCTTTAGACTATTTTCGTTTTCAAAACAATTGTAGTCAAAATGATTATATTAAAATAGAGAACACGAATTTTACAATATTTATTTTGAAATTTTAGAAATATTAAAGGATTACAAGATATTTTAAGTAATTTTAGAAACTTTAGCAAATTATAACTTTATAGATAACAGTACATTTGGTACTGTTTCATTTCCAATTTTTTGTCTCGTATTAATGAAATGTGCAAGTAGCAAATAACAAACTGAATCGTTGAAAACAGTCTGCAAAATGTTGGGAAGCGGATTATTTTCATTAGAGAGAAAGAGGTTTTTTCATTTTATCAGGAGTTCAAATCTGTGGCAACAGCATGAAAGCTATAAAATAAGAAAGTAAACTCGTAAAGTGAAGCCTTCCTTCGTCTACTTAGTTTTAAATCCGAATCGAGTCATTAATAATAGATGCTATAAAATTCTCAGATATCTCGTTTAGGGGAATCTTGCTTTTATCGCAAGATTGCTGACGATGAAATAAATCGTAAAAACGTAATTAAAAGTACTGACAGTATAATGAGAAAGATGTGAAAACTTTTTTTTTTCCGTTAGGTAAGGTCTGATGTTGTCTTTCATCAAACTTTGAATACCCAGGTTAATATGTAATAAAAAAAAAGTATAAAAGTGAAAGAAGATGAAGAAAATCCCTTTCAGTAAAATTCATAATTTTTATATGAAAGTATGGATAATTTTGAGTTAGTGGTAAAAGGTTTTTCTTCTAGATCTAGAGCTGTTAGCATGAAAGACATCAAAACTCAAGAAAAAGCACTAGGGAAATGGCGATGGACGAAGGGAATTGAAGCAAACAGGCGATAAGACCTTCCATAGGAATGGCGTTACTGTTTGAACGTAGGTTAGTTCCTTTAGACAACCAATACGTAAAAGAAGAACTTCCGATTCGCGTTGAGAACGCTTTTCCTCTTTTTGAGTCGTAAGCCGATTTCCGAAGGATTTTTCATTTTTTCCCTCTTCGTGAATTAAACACCTTTCCTGGTCACCTTACTGGTAATGGACAGTGATGAGAGCAGAAACTACTTTGACTTAAGTATGTCATTAGTAAATTTATGCTTCATTAATCCCCTCAAAAAAGAGTAAAACATTTTCTCTAAAACTTTAACTTAAAACCCAGTGAAATTAAAGTTAAACTCAGGGACAGGATTTTGTTGAAAAACGATTTTTTGAAAAAAGAGATAATACAGACTGTTTACGATTACTTATTCCAAATTCGTTTATCATTTTTGAGTTTTTTACCATTGATTTAAATTGAATAATTTGTCTGTATTTTTTCAAGTGAAAGAAGCCCGATATAGTCAGACGGAGATATGCATTCAGAATATAATATTTTAGAAAAGGAATGCAATATTTTTCTGAATTTCCATTTAAATTCTCTACGCAATATAAAGTTTATTTAAATTTCCATCGATGTACCCTACAAATTATAATACATATTGACAACGTTTTATAAATAAACTGTTCCAAAAACTCTTGTTAAATGTTGTAGTGATTCCATTAAAATTCATAATACCCATTTCAAGCTCACAGAATAAATCGGGTGATTGACATAAATTAAAAACTTCAAGTTTCTGAAAATTATTATCAAACGTTACAAAAGTAAAATAAAAATAACAGCATTAAAATTCAACTATCTGCTGAAATAACCCCTCTCTGACTAACCTGTATATTTTCAATTAAAAAGTTATACATGTATCATTAATTTTTAATCTTTGAAATGACATGTAGGAAATTAAATTTTCAAAAATAAGAAAATATATATAGAAACCAATCTTCGATTTCAGGGTGGCCACAAGATTCACTTTTTTCATTTCCCTGACATTTCCCTGACTTTCAGAAAAATTTCCCTGACAGAAAAGTATTAAAAACGCGAACAAATTTTCAATACAAATACTATTGAAATTTTTAAAAAATTTTGTATAATGTCAGTTTAAATCTTTTGAAATTTAAAATCACTTCACAACACTTAAAATTCGTAAAAATATCTCAAATTTATGACAACCTGAGAAATCTCTTAAAATGCGTCAAAATTTCTTACAATTATTGCAAACTTATTGAAATCCCTTAAAATTCACTGAAATCTTTTGAAATTTCTAGAAATGTCTTTAAATTTCTTAAAATTTAACTATAATTTTTTAAAATCCTATAAAATGTCATAAATTCTTTCAAATCTATTAAAATTCCACGAAATCGTTTACAATTTCACAAAATCTCTTACGAATCATAAAAATCTTGTGAAAAATAAAATTATAAATAAAAATTCAATAAGGAACTTTGAAATGCCCCAAAATACATTAAAGTCTCTAAATAAAAATTCTTGGAAACAAAAGCCTCACAAAATCCTTTAAAAATAAAAAATAATTAATAAAAATTTGTTTAATTCCACGAGGAATATTTAAATTCCTTAAAATCATTTTAAAAATGTCAAAATTTCTTTAAATTTTTACAAGCTTCTTAAAATTCCATAAAATTCTACAAAATCTTTTATAAAACATAAAAATATTATGAGATTCCTTCAAATTTCAATCAAATCCCTTAAAATCACTTTAAAAAAATCAAAATTTTTTAATATTCTTAAAAGCCTTTTAAAGTCCTTTAAAATTCCTTAAAATTCTTTAAATTCCACTAAATCTTTTAAAATTATTGAAAATCTCTTGAAATCATTAGAAACCCAAAGAATTTCAAAGAATCTGGAAATTCTACACAATCCTTCGAAATATGTACTTGGAAAGTTTCTAAAATCTGTTAAATAAATTATAAAATCTATATATGCAATACGACAAAAATAATATAGCATAAATGTCAATTTCTATTTTTCCTGACAACTACTCGCATTTTCCTGACATTTCCCTGACTTCCCTGGCATGTGGCCACCCTGGATTTAGATACATTGATTGCTACATAAAATCCGCGTAAAAGTAAGTACAATACTAAAATTTACAGAGTCGGAATTTCGTGATCTGAATGCGACAAAGTTGTTGTTTGCATTGGAATTGTGAAAATGCGATATGTTACCGGTAATCATTGAAACTGTCGATACAGACAGAGTATTTTGGGCTGCATATATAAAGGTAAGAGAGATGAATTTGCAGCGATACACGCTAAAGCACGATTTACATAACCGTACAGGGCTAAACGAAAAATGGTGTAAATTACAGAGCTTCGTGGGGCCATTTCGAACGATCCTCCATACTGCTGACAGGAACTGGAAATCAGAGCGGGCCACGCTGCGACACGCGTGGAAAATATGCTTATCCATAAATCCTCACCGATCTCACTTAAGCGCACGTGCGAGCCAACCAATCCGAAACGATTTTGAACGATCGTTCGCGGCCGATGTAATATTCGTTTAATTATTTTTCCAGTTTAACGCAACGCCGAGAGCAGTGAATTTCGTATTTATTTTCCGTCGAGCCTGTCATTCATTCAGATTTAATTTATACGCATTTAGCACTCAAGTTTAATGGACTCCATGTTATATACAGTCGTGATTCATTTTGTTATGGCGAATTTTGTTATCGTTGGTTATTCTGAAGTCGAAAGTTCATAATTGTTTATTTTAAAGCAAATAACATTTTTTATTACAGTCATTTTATGATCTTTTATGGAAAATAGATAACATTTATGAGAAGAATTATATATTCATTTTGGTGTAGGCAACGTTCGAAAAGGGAAATTTGCTTGTTTTCAAGAACAATCATGAATTTTTGACTACCGCAATAACTTTTTATAGATTCTATTCACACTGTAGCTTTGAATTTAATAGGTTCATAAAAATTGTTACATGATGTAAAAGGAAGTTCAATTTTATGACACTTTAATTTCTTATGACAGAAACGCTTGCTGTGAAAAAATTAAATTCTTTCATATTGATCAAGTTTGCTGAGCGAAAAGATTTTTCTCGCCTAAAATGATTATCATAGACTTTTAAAAAATGTTGATTAAAATTGTTTTAAAATCGAAAGAATAACTTTCAACTGGATAACAAATGCATAACACGAAAACAACGTGAAAACACAATTATTCGTTAGTTCACCGAAAAAAATTCACACGATTCTAATTTACCATATGTGTCAGCATATTGTACGTGATTTTGCTTTGTACATATATTATCCGACGAGAAAGGAAATGCAATCGTCAGCGGTTCGTTTCGGTAATGGAGTTCCGCGAAAACTCGAGACCAGGTTGCCTCCGAATTAAGTTTCCACCGAATCGCGTTACCTTTCCTCTGGCCATGCCAGTTGCAAAGCCTTTCGAGGAGGTCAATTCCTGTTCGCTCAACTACGAAATAAAGGTTTTTCGCCTTTCGAACTCCATTGTTCTTAACTTCGATCAATCCGGTTTTTTTTTTGTCGAAAAACAACAAAAAAGTAAACAATAGGTGCTCGAAACTTGAGCACAATAAAATAACTTCAATTATCTCTACGTATTCATTACCTTATCTATTTAAGTCTAAAATTGATTTGTGCAAGTAGATTTTGTCATTCTACTCGAGTAATTTCCCGATTCGAGAATTGGTGTCAGCGAGACTCGTTTGTTGAATGCTATATATTACTTCCCTAAATTGGAAACAGATATTTCTACTGAATTTGCAACGATCACACAGCCGTATTAATTACTAAGATCTTAAGTAAAGATCATGTATCGATTGGAATATCTGTTACCAATATATCAAGATTATATTTAAAAATAAAAATTTCTGACTTACATCATATTTTTCCTGGATGTGCGGTCCAGCTTGAGCGATGTATAAGGTGCTTGCAGTGTCGAATACCAATTCCTGAGGGATTCTCGTAACTTTCTGGCTGGCCATTTCATGACAATTAAGGTAAAGTGTAACATCAGTTACAGAAACCTTGATAACAATCTTTGACCACTTCTTCGAGAGTTTGGGTACGGTAAATTTGGCTACATCCTCTGAGTGAGAGTGTTGGTCTGAATTTGTATAGACGAGAGATACATTTTGATTGGATGCTGGTCCGTCCTGAGGAAGACAAAGTGTTGTTATTGAAACAGGGTAGTTTGTGTTTTAATGAAATGGAGACAAGTTTACATAATTGATGACGAGAAGTTAACTACTCTTGAGATTAATCATTAGGGTAATTCCGTTATACGATAAAGGGCTTGATTTCATTGTCGCTGTTCGCAACTTCCATGGTCGTACCCCAAACTTAATGATGGGCATCATTTACTCCCGCATAATTTCTTAGTCCTACATTAATTTAGTGAAGAAATATCTCCTGATTTAAAATTTCTTTCAAATATTTTCTTTTAAGTATGACTAAAAGTTCAATCAGAAGATGAATAGTTTAAAAAGACTTCAAGGTAACTTTGGATTGACTTTAATCGGTTGAATGTGCAATCGTGGACCTGTATTCTGACCGACTTTAAAATCCACTCACACTCTCTGAGTGAAGTATAGATAGTCGTGAAGTTCGACTTTGTACAGTTTACTTCAAAAACAGCTTCTTGTTCAAAACACGTACGAACCAATCGTGAACGACTTTATCAGGAAAGGCAATTCGTTATAAAAGCGGTGAAGTGAAAGAGAGATAAAATGGACCAATTTACAAGTAAGAATTGTAGCCAAAAGTTACAAGACTACCGACTTTTCAACAATAAAATTAGGGGATTTTTTAAATACAATTTATATAATCAACTTACCGAAATGCGAATACCCAATTGAACGACAGTTTCGAAAGGATTTAAAACTGCAAAAAGGTAACTTGGTTTATTGGACATGGGCTTAAAAGTCGCTACCAAGGTGAACTCGGCCGGAAGTTTTTCGGGAAGGTAGAGTCTGTATGGTTGCTTAACTTCCGAACCTGGCCGAAACCCAAAGGCTGGAAAACTGTCGAGACCATCGTCGAAGTATTGAGTTTTGTCGTCGACGACTGAGACAGCAGCCTGAAGCAAATCGTGAACTGATTCTGAAAAAAAGAGAATAAACCGAATTAGTTCGACCTTTCATTCAGTTGACATTACTAAATTAATAATAAGTTCAATAAACGGAATCAAAGTTTTTATATGAAAATTACAAAAGATAAAAAAAGTAATTTTGTTTTATAAAAGTCAACGGAGGTTTAAAGGAACTTGCTGATTATAAATAAAGTATGTCAGCGTTCAAGTTTTGTAAAATGAGCCCCCGGTGGTTCAAGTAATATGCAACTCGCTGATAAGGAAATTGGTCTAGGTCCTAGTTTTTGTCAAAATAAAATATTAAAAATAAGTTAGATGAAAGAGAATACCTCAATTAAAAAAAAATTTAAGTTATTTTATATTTTCAATAGAAGTTAATTCATCTAAATGATTAATTGCAAGATATAAGAGACATATCCAGAAGTTCATTAATTCATGCTCTTAAAATTTAATGATTTCTAATTCGTAGTACATTTTACATGATTAACTATTAACGTTGCTCCTCTAACATTTATGTTTATAAAACAGATTTTCTTCACTTTCTAGATGATAAAATATTCACAAGACGTAGAAAATCTAGTTTTAGCTTTAATTAAACTTCTCCAACCGGCAGACTAAAAATTAAAAATCCTGTAGACTAATTTTCTAAATGTTAGGATAAAATTTTTTTTTACAGTTTTTACTTTAAATAAAAAAAATAGTGTACATCCACCCATGCTGACATTTTCTATGGCTCTATACTATTATTTTTTTGAAAAAGTAAACATTTTGGAAAAAATTGTATTTTTGAATAAATTGAAAAATGTCTAAGCAGGAAATAAAATACATGAATGTCCATATATTTAGCTAAAGAAAGACTTGTTATCAAGATTATTATGCTGCTTTTTTAAAATTTAAAAGCAGTTTAAATAAAGGTATTCAGAGGTTTAACTAAATTCGTTAAAGATTTATTTAACGTAAAGTCTAAATTCTAGAACGCGCGCAATATACGCTTTGAATTCTATCTCGTGATAATTAAACGTGATATAATACCTTCGTGTTACGCGACGAAGTAACTGGCGGTAAAACGACCACTCGCGATTGCATCGTATTCAGCTGCATTTACGGCAATACGCGTTATTACTTCACTATTCCAATTTACCTAATCCAACCATTTGTCACTGTTTCATTCATATACATATATATTTATATATACCGCATCAATTTTAATTTTAATTTAACAAACACGCGACAGTTGCGAAAATCACTGTGATGAGGTGGAGCTATATTTTGATTGTTTTATTTTTATGTCAAATTTTCCATTCAATGTGAAATTAATTAAAGGATTTCCGTTGTCGTATTATCAAACTTGATGATTTTCATATTAATTAATGAACAATAGAAAATAGCAATTAAACTTTGACATGACATCAGCAGAAATATTGTATTTTCATCTAAATTATTTAATTTAATAAAAATTATTTAACAAGTTTATATATTTGCCAAATTTGTGTCGTTAAAAAAATGCAATGATTTTCAGGGTGTCCAGCGATTCTCACGAAAAAAATTCAAGAACTTTTCCAGGTTTTCCAGGTCCAGAAATTTTTTCCAGATCAACTTTTTTGTATATCAAATAATTAAATAAGTTTTTAATGAAAATATTAACGCAAAAACTAAATAGGAAAGTCAATACTTAGTGACGTCGTTGTTTCCCATTTGCGGTGGGATCAGAAGTTCGTAATTTTTAAAAATGGCTTGATATCCTATTTCTCATCTAAGTTTTGTTCTTTCATCAACAATGCACATCAATTATAAATCCTGTACCCATGTAACAAGATAGATCATCCCTCTCTTTACCAGAGGTAATGCATCACATCGATTCCTGACATTTGATACGAGGGTGAAATATACTTCAACACCGAAAGCTCATCCTCGATAATCGGTATTTATTGTTCAAGAACGGGTTGAGACAACAAAAGCACAACATGATCTTAGTCCCAAAAAATGTAATCCTATTTTTTTTTATTTCGAATTCAAATTTTCGAATCATTGTAAAACGAATGAAAATGTAAACAAAGTGGGTCCCCACTTTATCGGGGAATTTTCAAAAGCTCCCAACGGAGTGAAGGAGGACCGGAAAACCGTTACATTTTCTCAATTTCCGCAAGCCAGACCCGATCCTCAATCGGAGATATTGGAGGCATCATGACACCGATAGTGATTCGATTCGATAGAACGTGCCGTGGTTATAACTGAGTATCGATTTCACTACGATGAAAACTGAAAACCACTCTATTTCGGTTAATTGTAGCGTGAAGTACAACCGATATTTCATTTTTTGAATGGCACATCTTTCAAAATACAGTTTTCTCTATTTTTTGTTTCGCCTCTACAATTCGTTTTAACTAGATTTTTGTAGGATTATAACGTTAGCGTTAGAATATGTTTAAAAAAAAATGAGGACTACAAATTTGCTTTCATTCTCTATTCTTTTCAATTTAAATAAATTTGGATAATTTCCTATTTAGAAATCTACTAAACTACTGAAAAGTCTTTGAACCTTGTAACAAAACTTGCAGTAGATTTTTTTAAACCTTGGAAAGATCCAAAAAGGTATTGAAAGCTTTCAATTAAAATGAAATAAATATTTAAATATAAAAAATCCAAAATGCTAATCCAAGTTTTAAACTTAAACTCATATATTTCAGTTCATAGCTAAAGGGACAGATGGCACCAGCTCCCAGACTGACGGATAATACCTGACTCGTGACGCTCGTTATAGTCACTACCTACTTTCCGACATGGGTGTTGTTCTTAACTCACCCCTATTTAATCACGAAAGCAATAATTAAAAAAATTCTCCAAGAGCGATTACAAATAAAATATCTTCAAAGTATTTTTCAAAATATTTCTTGTATTAATTAATTACTGAAAATTAATAAAGTAGAAATAAATTGTTCACTGACTGTTAATTTAATTTGTCTAAAGTTTAAGATCTACCAAATCTGAAGAGTCTGTAAGAGTTTGAAAGATACAATTGCATTGTTTCTTCGAAAGTTTAAAAACTTGTGTAATGAAGCCACTTTTTGCCTTTCCTATTTTCCTTCATCAGATGTGTTCTTTTCATTAAAATTTAAAAGTTAAGCATTGTTTTTCTCCCTAAGAGGAAAATTAGCAACGCAGAGAACAAACGAGATCAATCGAGCATAAAATACAACGTCCTGGTCCTAACGCCTGGAAAACGAGGAAGTTTTATTTACAAGAGAAGTTATGCTAATTGTTAGATACGAGCTAGTTGGTTTGTGTATCTGTGTGTTCGAAACTCTAGAGCAGCGAAATTAATTGGTCTAGGGGCAATTTAATGCACTCACAATCAAAGTACATGAGGGTCTAGTCCTGTAGTTAAACTTTACGAGTAATCCTTTCTTCTTTTTACAAGAAACTTAACACGTCGATTGAGTCAAAGTTTTCGATGAAGCAATTTTGAAGTTGATGTATGACTGCGACGCCTCCATCCGCGTATAACCGAACCGAGCATTGCTTAACTTCGATGATCGAATGAAAAGCCTTGAAAAATTCCATCTGTCCAAGCGGACAAAATGCGAGTGTTTGGGACAGCTTAAGAGGATTTGAAAAGTTTTCTATCTATGTTCTGAATGCTAGTACTTTAGTTCTCGAAAGCTGAGCAAGTGTTAGATTTTCCTAATTAACAAAACACTCGTAAAACTGACATCAAACTTTGAAAGTTTTGTGTAAAATTCTCAAACTGAAACGTGTTCGAGAGAACAAACTAGATATAGAAATGGGAACGAAGTAACTATAGGTATCAAGGTAAGAACCTCAACGAAGGAAGAAACCCTTCTGCACCTAAGTTTCGACATTTGTCAGCCGTAAAACATGTGATCGTTTCCTTCTGACGAATAATATTGGACAAACGCAGATTCTAGATTTCAGAACCACTTCAATTAAATTCTTTGAAAAAAGAGTATTATAAATAATGGGCTACGAAGATAAAGAGAAAAAGTTTCATGAATAATAATTAAAGTATAATACCTTTCTTTTCAAGTAAGACCATTTCCATTTGGGAAATACATTTATTTTCTCCCTTATAGTCAGGAAAGTGTTTGTTTACCTTCAAATTGAATTATTCAGAAGGATTTGAGAGAACAGCTCATGGGAAGAAGTTTTTACAAATTTTATTTTAGGAAGAGTAAGAGAGTATATAAGAATTGTAAGATGGTCGCTGAAGTTCTAAATTCAAACCGGTGAAGTATACTTATAACTATCTCAATCAGTATAAATTATATTCCACTAGAATATATATTATATTCAACTTCTACATCAGTACTTTATTTAAAATAATTATGGTTACAAACAAGACAAACTCCTTTTGGGAGAAGTCTACTCGTCAAATTCCAAACTCGTTTTCCTCATGAACTCTGATTGTACAGTATAAACCCCTGCAAGATCCCTCGATAGTTTCACGCACGAGTGAGTCTTTATTTACCTTGCCGAGACAAAACTTAACGAAACACCAGGTAGGTACATAAGGATGCTAAGGACTCGTGTCCTCAAGCAGCATAAGGGTGCGAGGACCTTGTGCAAATCCCCTCAAGTGTCTCAGGGGACAGGTTCGTTGATTTAGGTCGACTTTTGTGATTTCTAGTGTGAGAAACGAAAGTCCTTTCCAGCAAAAGAGATGGGAATATTCACACGAACTCAACTCGCCCGATTCGTAACTCACCCATTGTAGTCGTGAAGGGTTGGTGCGAAATATTAATTGAAACTTCCTAATTGGAATGCTTTTATTCGAGTCTCGCGGATATACAAAACAAGCGACGAGCGATTGACACCCTCTAACGAGCGGTCAATGAATGCAGGATGCGCAAACTCATCCCTACTTTTATGCCTTTAATAAAAGGTAACATAGTAAATTCTCGTGCATGAATTTTGATTGTCCCTCTCCAAACAATCAAAGTTTAATCATAAAGTAGCGAATAAACTGATTTAAAATTCTCTAGTGGTCATTAAATAGTTATTTTAGACTATTACTTTGGAAAAAGGGTAGAAAAAGGGGACAATTTAATCCTAACTCGAAAATCGACCAACTATTTTTTTACTTTTGTATTTCCCGTGAAAAACGACACGTTAGGTTCTCTTTTTTTAAAGAAGGTACTCTCTCACATTTATGAAAGTTCGTGCACTTCGTTTTTTGAAAGACTCGTCTATTTCCTACAACTTTTCGACGTAGTGGGAAGAGCCAAGAAAAGAATGTAGTTTCAAGTACACACACTTCATATATTTGAAAATATGGAACTCTGTGCTTTACTCAACAAGTAGCATCTAGCATTGAACATCAAAGCATCATGGAAAACGAATATCAAGAGTTATTCTGTCAGAAGCGATGCACTTTGGTGTAAAACATTTTCAAAGAGATTTTACTCTGAAGACTTCTATATTATTGAATGAGTGACATTTTTAAAAGTTCCACTTTTTTAAATTAAATATCTTAATCATTTAAATAAAGGTGCATTTAGTTTTACTTTTAAAAGGCGGACAATGAGCTTTGACGATAGAAATGCTTTTTTTTTTATTTAGACTGTTCTAAGTCATGCTAGAACTCCAGAACAGATTTAATCAAGAGACTTTGAAAGAAAGGACACCTCCTTCTGTCTCCAATGGACTATTGTTTAACTTTCATTAAAGTAGCTCACTCCACTCGACGTTAGTAAACTTATCCTCCATGTTCTCTTCATTAAATGTTCTCAAACTTCAACACGGTCATTTTAAAACTAAAAGCACTTAATTTTTGAAACATCAAAGAATTTAAGAAATGGTACATTTTCGCTTGTAAGTCTGAATGTAAAAGCTGGGTTTCAAGGAAAAGCTAGTTCAATAAATTCTTAAATGATGACCTTTGAACTAAAGCGACAAATCAAAAGAATTTTGATAATCTTCAGAAATAGTAATTTGGAAAAGAAGAATAATTGGAGTCTTTTTTCAGCACCAGCTCAAGATTTCCTACAAACTTCTTCAATTTCAGTTTTACTTTGACTAATCGTTCTCATTCGTCAGTAGAAGCTGATATTCGTAAAGGAATGAAAATATATAAGAATTTAAAAATCGACTAGTTCTATTTCCTACACATCGATCTGATTACTTTTCCCCGACCGAGAAAGTAAGAGCTTTCTGAATATAAATACATTGAAATTTGTTCGTTTTTTTTTTTTAAGTGAGTAGTCCTTTTTCGAATTCAGAAGTTTTCACATTTCCTTCGAAGTGCAGACACTCGAGGAGCAATTTATTTCAGCGAACAGCGTCGACACGCTGGCTCACATCCAAATTCCTCCGTAAATCAGCCGATCTCGAAGAAAAATGTTGAGTCAAAGGCAAAAGGGTTTGTATTCTCATTTTACATATATATTCCAAAGTTTCTCCAAGGAATTTTCAGATTCCACTCTTTCTGACATGCGAGAAGAAACAACTAAGGACGAAACGCAAATCCACAACAGTATCTTGTTCAAATTTATCTGCAGAGTGATTTGAAGAATGTTTCTCAGATTCTCACATTTCCTTGCTGGAATATCTCCGGAATAGGAAAAAGAGGAGATTGCTTCAAGAATTCATATTGAAACAATTCAAAACGAACTTTTAAAACTGATTATAAATAGAAAAAGAGTACAGATTAAAAAGTACAGTCTAAAAAGTGTACAAATTTTTCGAATCTGAGGCCCCATGTGTATTGTGTAATTATGTCACGCTAATGAGAAGGCGAAGTGGCCTCTTTTATATGCATATATGTACATTTGTACAAATTAGCTATGTCTCCAGAAAATATGGGTTTTGTACTTGAAACCTACATAGATGAGCCGGAGGCATTTCACGATTGTCTTGCCTCTTCAGCTGTCGAGAATGAAAAAAAAAGAAGACAGTGAAGTATCGGAAGGCACACAAAAGGCAGGTGAGAGTTAGATTGTTTATTACCAGAGGCCTAAGGGCAAGTCTGAGTGGCAGTCTCAACATATCCTTCTCTTATTCTCCTCCAGCTTCTCTACCTTTCTTTGTCTTCTCTCATTCACATCTTCTCAGGGAACTCTCTGAACCCTTCCGTTCCATCTGATAGCACTTGGTTTCTTAATGTTTCACTATGAGTTCTCAATCTCACAATCTCTCAATAACATTAAATTTACCAAAGTATCTCATTCACTGAAAATTATTGCTATTACAAATAAATTACAAATAACTAAATTAAAAATGAATAAACTATAAATAAACCATGAAATACGTCTAAGATTTGTATTCTCATTTTCAGTCACAAATCTGCATCCTGAAATATAGAATTAAACTTTCGAGACAAGAAGTTTGAAGTTAATTCGGTGCTTGAGAAAAAAAATAAAGAAAGCAGTCTCAAGGCTTCTGAGATTATTGGTCGCGAAATTTGAAAGGCTTAATACCTAATCGATGACATCGTCTACCTCTCAGCAGAGCTGAATTATAAACTCTTCAACTTGAATCCTTCAATTAGTAAGAAAATTGACCTTAGTTTCAAATTAAAAGGAGCTCAATTGAGTGACTAAATATTGTTCATATTGGTCAGACTATAGCTTCCACACAAATCGAGCGATTCACTTTACGGCCACATGATGGGTTCGACTTCACGATTAAACTGTTTTAATCTCGGTAACATTTCAGTAAATTGGACGGTAATTCCCTAAATTAAACTTTTATATCCTTTAATACCAATATCAGCGAATAAAGATAACTCCAATCGTTCTGTATACCGTTTTTGAATTGTAAATATTAATTAAACTGCCATTAAAGTACCTATAATACTTTCTCTTCTAATTAGAATTGTCTTTATCCGTTTATTATGAGCCAGTTACATTTCTATGAATACTCAATACTAGAGGCAATTTACTTACATTAATGAAAAGCTAATAATAAATGTGAGGTATAAATAAGAAGACCTGTTTATGTCAACAAGACTGCTAACTAAAATGGTTTCATTAAAAGATGTAACACGAATGACATCGAGGGAAAAGGCGTAAAATTCTCAACATTTGTACGTCAGCAAAGTCTTGTACTCATATTTTTTTTTTTTTCATTTTATGCGTCACATCGGCCCTCAGCGTCTTGGGTTCTCTGATGAAATATTTAATAAAGTCATTACCCGGCTGCACGAGACGCAGACGCTGCGACAACGTAATAAATTACCAGGGAAGTTTTCCTACGTAATTTCAAAGCTTTTTCCAATTAAATTTCCACACTCTGAGGTCTTCTTGTGGCAAAAGTTTCATCGAACTTGATTGAAAGTGGCGCATTGTAGGCATTGAATTAGAAACTCCCTTATTCGTTTCAGACTCGAGAACCACATTGTTTTTTTCTTTGTGCCACATTTTGATTCAACCAACTTCTATTGTTTGAATTTATAATCATTAATAATAATAATAATAATAACAGCACAAAATGCTCTCAATCTAGAGAAATAGAGAGTGACTTTCAAGAAGTTAAATTTTCATTTCCAACAATAAAATATGAATTTTCAACCAAAATGAAAGTGACCAAGCAATTCGAATTTTTTGTATCAATATTTGCTTGCTTTCAAAGCAATATAATATTTCTCAATAATTATACAAAATTACAAATATGCAAAGGAATGAATCACACTTCTATTTGTGTAGAATCGCGATAATATAATAATTTTCTAACGTGAAGCAAAACTTTTAAGACTATCCCGACTTTTCATCACATCCTGTTTTCTTCCTACGCGAGTCTTTGTATTGTGCACGAAGAACGTGGCAAGTAACAAAGAGATACTAATTACCATTCAACTAATCTCCCTCAGTCTAGTCTATAACGAGTTGTCGAGCTCCCTGTTCACCAATTAAATCGAATCTCGTTTGGTCAAAGCTGGTCGAGAACACCATGTGATCCCGTTGACCAGGTGAACCTCGGGCCACACAATAAACATGCCACAAAAGTTTTGCCGACTTCTATTCTATCCAGAACTTCAATCGTTCGGATGTGTACAGTACACGAAGGTACTTGACCAGCTTTTCTAACATATAGAAGCAATTTGAAAGTTGCGAGCTGTACTATTGCGACGTTAATTAGACGCTATTCGTGCTTTGCGAATTCGTGAGCAATATATACCCAACACAAAATTCTGATGCCGTCTAACTACATTCAACGAGCGTGTAGAAAATGAAAGAATACGGCGGGGCTTCTCCGAGAGAGTCGTTAGAAAGATGAATGAAGAAAACTAGAGTAAGAATTACCTGAGACACGAGTTTCCTCTTATGAAGAAAATAACATTACACTCTCTTTACAAAGTTATTGTATAGATGATGCGCAAATTATTTTATATCCATCCAGCTTATTCTTCTTTTTAAACGTCATATTGCATTGGGTTGAAGTATCAGTATTCTAATCTGATGATTTTTTTTTTAACATTTTTTGGAATAAAAATATCAAACAAAAGTTTCCAAAATCCAAAACAATTGTTTATTTACTAACAGAAATTTACCCGACGCTACTCGGGATTTTAAGAGGTTTCACAGAATTGCAAAAGATTTTAAGCGATTATGTATAACGAATTTCAAGGAATGATAAAAGAGATTTTGATTGACTTTACTCTCTAAATCTGAATCAGCGAAAACCCTACCAAATCAGTGAAATTCGCTGATGAATCAGTGCATTTGACGCCCTCTATGAGAGCAATTCCGCTGATTCATCAGCGAATTTCACCGATTTAGTATGGTTATCGCTGGTTCAGATTTAGAGAGTAGGGATTTTTATAAAAATCCCTAAAGTCAATTAGAAGTCAATTAAAATGTTTTTTCAAATATTTCATAAGATTTCAAGATATTTCAAGAGATTTTAATGAACTCCAAGGGGTCTTTAAATAGTTTAAACAATTTTAAGACATTTACAGTAGATTTGAAACATTTTAAAGAATAAGAAAGAAGAGCCTTTCTCTTTAATAGTGAAAATACTTGTCATGCCATTCTATCGATATTTTGTGTTTAATTAATTTTTATTAAATGATCAATAACGCAGTTACTCGTATTAAAATAATACTTGATAACTTTTGTTATAATAGAACACAAAGTAGAAACAATGTATAATTCGGTCTTAAGAGGAGATATCAAGAAATGAAATAGTACACGCAGAAAAATGAATCTATTAAAGTTACAGATTCAGATCTGTTGGAAATTTCTGCTATTTTAACAGACAAAATCTGTTACTGTAACGGATAAAATCTGTTAATTTTACAACTTTATCTGTAAAATTTACAGAAATGCTTCCGTTAAAGTCATCTGCTAATATAGCAGAAAGAATCTGTTATATTTACAGCTCACAAAATCTGCGGATTTGAAGCGATGAAAATGTGTAAATTTAACAGAAGAAATCTACAAATTTTACAGATTCAATCTGTTGAATTTAGATTTTTCTGTAGAGTTTACAGATTTTTCTGTAGATTAAACAGATTTTATCTGTAAATTCAACAAAAAGTTTCAGTAGAATCTACAGAAATAATCTGCTGTTCTTATTCCAGCAGATTAAATCTGTAGATTCTACAGATTTTTCTGTAGATTCAACAGATCTTTTTTCTGCGTGTGCTTGCAATTCGCATAAAAAAAAAAGAAACTGGCGAAACTAGCACGACTTCTGACCCATAGAAACTATATATCGAATATTCTGTGAAAATTCAAAGAGCATGCTATATTATGCATGCCGTTTTACATGAAATACGTTATATTGTTGGAAATATCCAAGGGATATCACTGGAAAATCTGGAAGATTCCTAGGATGCCCACAAACATCCCACAGTTAACCTGCATCTGTGTGAGGGACCGATGCCTTCGTAATGAGATGTTATTGAAAGCCCTGTAGGGAGGTGGGTCGGGCGATAGCCAGAGTGAACAATTGGTGTAGGGTGGAAGCCAAGGTAATATAAGCAACAGCACCAGCATAACTGACAGTCATACCGTCTGACTAAACACATATTCTGATAAGGCATTTTCACGAGAAAAGCTGCGGTTAACGTAGCTGCTATTGTTAATTTGTTTTCCGCTTTCACTCCCAAATATTACATCTCCATAGGAATTATAAAAGACGTATTATAGTATAAAGGTAATTCTAGCTGAGTGCTGGTTTTATAATTAAAAAATTCGCATGAGTGCAATGTTGTAATTTGTAAATTATGAATAAAAATGGGAAATAAGGAAGAGATTATGAAGTTCTGTGAAGCTATCTCAAATTTCTTAGCAGAAGGATCAGCCTCCAGCAGTTTACCTGAGATTAATTCTAGGGGACTTTTCTCTCGCTTTGAGATTGGTTTACTATTATATATGCCTTAGATCTCACTAACATTTATGTTTAGGAGTATCCTATCCTCGCTTCATGAACTTATAGGAAACTTCTGCAAACCCTTTAGAAACAAGAGTCGATTACACTGAAGTTATAATTAAACTTAGAAACTTGGATTTCTGTTACAGAGGTTGTACAGATTACTTTCAAAAGTAAAAAAGTAAATCAAAGTCCGAAAGTCAATCGGTGAAAACTCGAAATCTGAATTAAATCAGATTTAGAAAAAGCTGTCAGTGCTCTCAGATCGAGCTAGAAATTTACCCCCTCCATATCTACTATTTTATCGAAAAAAAGTAAATTATTAAATACAATGTGGGAAAATTTTCTTACATAATTCAAGAAAATACTTAAATAGTATAATAATTTCAAAAGTTTGCCAAATTTTAGTACACAAATTGCTTTTTTTCGATAAAATAGTGGATGTGGAGGGGGTAAATTTTCAGTTTGATCTGAGAGCACTGAAAGCATCAGTCTACAGATTCTTTTAATACTGAAAATTTTAAATGTTTATGTCCTGAATTGCAGTTTTTTTAATTAGAAGTAAGATGATAAATTTGGAAGTGAAACGACAGATACAGTATGATATATTATATCATCCAGTTATCCAGCATAGATATACAGTTTCACTGTTTTGGTGTGAGGTTTCTCTGTGTTTCCTATTCTCGCTTCTGGTGTGCTAACTTCACTCTTCCCCTTTTACTGCCTCTCTTGTCAGAGTTCATATTTATCCAACCCTTAACTCTACACACTCGAACTCGATGTCATGGAACGGAAGGAAAATACTACTCTGAAGTTAGTGTCGAAATGGGTTTCAACACTTGATTTACCAGACAAATAAATACTTCGTTTCACATCCTACAAATTTGTGATATCTTATCTTATATAAACAAAGTTGGTTCGAAAAAGGGAAGCCTTTTTCATTCTTATTTTGTTTAATTCTAGTATTAAGAGCATGTATGTTACTTACCCTAAAAGCAAACTTAGCTTGGCCAACTTCACGTTTAAAATAATAAATATTTTTCACTAAACCCCATTTCACTAAAACCTGTTTATCTCTATTTTCACAAAACGGAGGTAAATGGGGAAACTAAATTTGTTCTTATGGTAATTATCACATGCCCTTAACCCAAGATATAATAGTCGTGGGGCTACTTTTACATGATGAAGTTTGAATATCTTCGCATTAAAAAGAAAAAGAGGATTTGAAAGTTGCGAAGAGAATGACAATGCAAATGATAATTTCAGTATTTACCGGTTCTTTGTTGAAACGATCGAATTTTCAAATAGCGGCCTTCCACTCTAGTACAGGGCACGTTCTTTCCAAAGGAATTGCTTTAACTACTGACGTTAGTATGGCCATAACTATAAACCCTATAAACCTGGATTCAAGAGAGAAACGTAGACGAAACTTTAGAGAAACTGGGATACTTTCGAGCTTTAACGTGCTTCCGTCGTTTTCATACACATATTTCGAAAGCATGCCTTGAAAGAATGTGCATCAGAGTCTACTGCTTACAAAATAAAGCATGAGTTTTATGTCAAGATTAAAAGACATGGCTTAAGTTTAAGTTTTCGTTCCAAGCTTGTTTTATTAGTTGTTGAGAAGGGACGTAAATGTTTAACATAAAAAGGAAAGTGAATATAGATGATAAAAATGCTGACAGATAAAGAATCAGATTGGGAGACTTAATCCATACTGTATAAATTCTAGAATTTTATAGAGATGAGTACAAGAATCAGGCCTGATTTTAAGAGTCAGGTCACTGCATCCCATTCACGACGTGACTCGTGGTTTGCTTCTTCGTAAAACGAAACAAAGATCTGATACCTTCGGGATTCAGGTGGTAGTGAAATGAACAAAAAGAATTATTCTTACTCTACCTACTCAGCTTTCCCTCGAATCCTATTCACCCCCACCTCTTCTATTTTGATCTTTTGATCTCTTTCTTTTTCTCTCTTATAGAGACATATGCTATAGCTCTTTTTCTTTTCTTGTGATGCAGTTTACTCTCGGTTACTATCCTCACTTCTGATTTCGTGAACGAAAACGAAGCGAAAACTCAGTCGAGCTTCTACAAACTCTTACGAGCATCGAAGCGCAATCCTACAAAGTTAAAGGAAACAAGGACTCATGATGTTCAGTCCTCAGTTTATTTCCTATGTTGGTTCCAAACGATTTCCGCAACCAAGAAAGAAATTAATGTGTATGAAGAGACACAGCCTGAGAAAAAATACTATTGGTGGTTCTCAAAACAAATTTTTCAATTTTAAGGTTTTCAGATTCAAATTAATCGTGTTTAACACCTTAGTATTTAATATAGTTAGAATTAGAGGAAGCCCTATAATAATTCGATAACAGCCTTTAAAAGAAATATTCGCGGAGAATATTTTAGAATTTTTACAAAATATCCTGCCAAAAATATTCCAAAGTAATATTTTATGATAAACTCCATGAATGTGTTTTTTGAATATTTTTTTTTTACCTACTTCTGAGAAAATTGTCTGCAAGATTCCAAACATTCCATTGAAATATTCTTGGAGTATTTTGTGTGGATATATTCGCATTTCAACAATTCCGATGAATAGAAAAATGAAAAAGGATCCGATGATTGGATTGTCACAAAATCGTAATTAAGACGACGCAATTATTCTTAAATTGTTCCTTTCTTGTTTCATGAACAAAAGAACAATGTATATACTTGAAAAATACAGACGTTCATAATACAATGAAGGCAATGAAAGTAGATCGGATTATAAAAGCGCTATTGCACATTTACGTGACTTTTACATTTAGATTGAGTTTCTTTTAGCGCAATATTTAAGCTAGATGAAAGAAAAACCTTTATACTGTTATTACTCTAATTAAAAGATGAAAAACTGCAGTTCATTTTGTGGGCGATTAAAAAAAATCTCGGGGTTTTCGCTGGCATCTCGCTGATTGACTTTTTAAATTTTCTAATTGTAAGTTAAAAACTACTTTACATACAGTTACTTGGAGATGCCAAAATATTTATTGATTTATTGAAAATAACTTGAAACTTATTCAAAAGTTTAACTGAAACATAAAAATACTGAAGTGTAAATAAATAAACGATATTGCCATTTGGATGAAAGGTAATTTGAACTTTAGAACGTGGCATGATATTGAACAAATTCGTTTCCAATGTCTCACTTTGACTCCACTTTACGTTTTTACCCAGCGGATGACGAATGGAATCGAATTTATTTCCAGAGCTTTTGCTATACTGATGTGCATTCGCTTTTATGTTACTTTCATGATACACCTTCAACTAGCCCTTTTTATTTTCCAATTTTTATTATTTGTTTAAAATTGTATTTGTGTTTCATTCGAATTTAACTACAAGGATCCGTTTTTTTTCTACTTGAGTCTACGAGTTTCTATGAGTTTAGATGATCTGTCATTTCCTTAATCAAATTTACAAATACATACGCGACATGTGAATAAAGTTTCGAACGTTCATCGAACGATCCAAAAAAATTTTTAATTTTTTAGAATTTCTTTCACTAATATTAATTCAGGGACCTCAAAAACACGTTCTATGAAGAAAAATCTCACACTTTCTAATTCTAGGGGTGAGAAACAACCCTTAACGTACTTTAATGTTGGACTACTAAAGATTTTTTTTTCACGGAAAAAATTAAATGTCTGAATTTACTATTTAAAATAGTCAACATGCGCTCTGAATGTATTTTTTCTGGAATTCAATAACTTTTACTATTTAAAATTATAATTTTTGCTAAAAAAATCTTAAACCCTCCTATTTTCTTTGTAAAAGTTACAATTTGAAATAGTAAAGCTTACAAAATTCCAGAAAAAAGGCGTATTTTGACTATTTTAAATGGTAAATTCAGCCATTTTTTCATTTTATTTTTTTTCGTGTTTCCACGCCGAGAAATGTTTATATAGTTATTAATTATAGGGTCGTTTTCTCGACATTCGTTATTTTTCGTAAGGGGTGCTTTTTGGGGGTGGTCGAAAGTGTTGATTTAATTGTACGATTTCTTCGGATTACGACTGTTAGAGGCTTGAACAATTTTTTCTCTGAATAAATGTTAATTTTAACAACTTTAAAATTGCACATGCATTAAAGTACGTTAAGGGTTGTTTCTCACCCTTAGAAGTAAAAAATGTATGATTTTTCTCCATAGAACGTATTTTTGAGGTCCCTGAAGTAATATTAGCGAAAGAAATTTTAAAAAATTAAAATTTTTTTTGGATTGTTCAATAAACGTTCGAAACTTTATTCACATTACGCGACTAGTTATCCAGTTTTGCAAAAAATGTTTGAAATTCATTTTCTTCAATTAATAATCTCATAATTTATCTCGTTATATAGGTACAAGTCATCCTCGCAATAGTTGCACGCCATATTAAACTGAAATATCTTATCAGTATATCAAATAATGAACGAGCCATAATTGGTACGATACGCTCGTTTATCACCTTTCTTTGAAGAGAACTTGCGACGACGAGCGCTTTATCTCTCTTCGAAGGGGAATCGCGCTAATTTTGCTTTCACGTACTGCAATGTGGTATTTCCCATCTAGAATACTGGTATTCATCGTTCCCTAGAGCTTTACTACGACTATACGATGAGGCAGGCGAGTGTAGCGAGGCGTGAAGCGATTCGACCAAATTAAACGTGCGGCGCGCCCACCAATGCAACCAGCACGAAGCAATATAATATATTAATATTTTACTTATACCTCGGAACCCGAAGCCCAAAGTAGAAGAGCAGGGCCTAGCAATTCTATTGCAACGGAGCGACGAGCTAATTACGCGAGGAAATGAGATCCGGAGTTCCGCACAATACGTTTGCACCGGCACCACAAAACAATGCATCATCCACGACGTTTGAATTGTGAAATCCCAACAAATAAATTTCTACAGAAGCATTTCATTCATCCTGGAAATATTCTTGTTAATTTTAGTGAACCAAAAAGTTGTTAATGGCAACTGCGATCTGCATTCACAGAAAAATGTGCCTCTTTTATTAATGGAACTCTCCCCGTGAAACTGCAAGCTTTTATTTTCAGAATGAACTTTTTCTGAGTGCAATCCTACAGTTTTGTCTGGTGACTAATTCCACAGAGCAAACATTACTCTCGAAACTTGAATCAGTAAAAAATCAGAGAGGATGACAACTTTATCAAGAGGGGGGAAAATCTATACTACAATTCCACTGATTCAATTTTAGAGTAGCTTATTTCATTCTGCGTTACACAAAAATTTTTGAAACCCCAAGAAAAATTCAGGATTTATTCATCTGAAATAAATCATGCGAAAGTAAAAATACTGATCACAGAATCAAAATATGACAGTAAAGATTGGTTTCGAAAGAAGATAAAGGCGCTGCAACAAACTTGAACTTTCCAATTCATAAAATTGCGATTGGAATGAGTATAACAAATCTACTTTTATCGAACATTTGCCACGCGTACTAGCGTAACTGTTGGGATGAATGGAGCAGGCTCTCGAGGTGAGAAAGGCGATATCGAGAGAAAAAGAAAATAGTCGACAACCCTCTAGAAGATAATCGGGAACTTTGAATACGAATTTCCCGGCGGCTACGGGAGCTGCGGTGAGAATATCCGTGAGATATTACGACGTCGTTTGTTTTAGGGTCCCTTTTCGAGCATCTTTGCTTCTCTTTCTCTCTTTCTCTCTCACACTCTCTTCTTCTCTCTCGTACTCTCTTTTCTCGCTTTGACTTTTTTCTCCCTTATCTTTTTACTTTCTCGCACTTTCTTATTTTCTCTTTTTCTTCCTTTCAGCAATGAGCGCACGCCGAGAGCTCGGCTTCAAAGAATGGTTAAAATCCTTTCGGTAAAGCTATTATTTAGAGATTTAGGGAAAACGGAGATCCCTTACTGCTTCGTTACTTATAGCTTTATCGTTCGCAAATCCCGTGGCGGAATCAGTGGCCGCTATACACTTTTACGATCGACGTAAAGTTTAGATTTATTAGCTCTTAAAGGAAAAAAGTAGAGGTTACGCTGGTGCGAGAAAATTACAATTTTGCTTAATTGCAGGATGGCCAGAAGATTCAATTTTTCAATTTCACTGACATTTCCCTGACTTTTAGACAAATTTCTCTGACAGAAATGTATTAAAAATACAAACAAATTTTCAATAATGATGCTTTTGAAATTTTTCAAAAAGTTCGTATAATATCACTTTAAATCTTTTGAAATTTAAAAACACTTAAAATTTATAAACATCTCTAAAATTCACAACCTTGGAATTTCTTGAAACTCCTAGAAACCTCTTAAAATTCAACGAAATCTTTTCAAATTTGTTAATATTCCATGAAATCCCTTATATGTTCACTGATTCTCTTAAAATTCCTCAAAATCATTTGAAATTCTTTAAATTCCACGAAAAACTTTAAAATCTTTTAAAATTCCTAAAAACCTCTTAAAATTTCCCGTAATCCTTCAAAATTTCACTAAATCTTTTAAATATTATACAAATCTCTTGTAATCCCTTTAAATTCCAAGAAACCTCTTAAAATCCTTTAAAATTGTTGAAAATCTCTTGAAACCCAGAGAATCTCAAAGAATGCCTGGAAATTCTTTATAATCCTTCGAAATCCTTGGAAAGTAATACGACAAAAATAACATAGTTATAGCATAAATGTCAATTTCTATTTTCCCCGACAACTATACTCGCATTTCCCTGACATTTTCCTGCCATGTGGCCACCCTATCAATAAAAAGTACAAGATTTAAATATTAAGCGACTGTTAATTTTGCTTATTACGGAAAAAGAATATTTCTTTTAAAATTGCAATTCGGCTTTCCCTAAGATTATATACAATGATGTAATAAGATACATAAGTTATAAGTATAGTATACAGGATTTGCGAAAGATATTCACCGCGTGGTGCAAGAGAGAAGAGCAACCTGTGTAATATTTAATCGCAGGACCAATTTAGTAAGTTTGTGTGCAAACATCCTGTTACAAATACATAAGCTACCAGCAGGTAGCAACTTGCATATAGTTGCCGATAAAAGCCCGGAACGTGGTCCATCTTCCTTCCTCACGCAATATGTATATTATGTGTAAGTATATAATGCACCGGAAGAGTGGAAGGATCCTTCTCTTTCAACTATTTATCCATCCCATGATGCAAAACCGGAACAATTCTGAATTTATATCCTCGATCCCCGGGGGATGATTCCCTCTCCCCATCGGTCGAAAAATGTCCAATATAGATACGGGTATAGAATGTAAAGATTGAGTTATTAAAACTGTTGTACAGTTTTACTCCCACGTACCACGATCATGACCAGGAAAAACGATTTTATTTGGTCCCTTGATAATTTACAATTCTATCGTTCCTATCCGAAGCTCTCATATCTAAAATTTTTTTTATACAAAAGTTAGATTTCGAAGGGAGTTTATTTTTATTTTGCATCAGATAAGATTTGTATTTATTAGTAGGGATTTTTATATCTTTGCTAAAACTGTATTATAAATGTGATGTCCAATAAATTCCCTTTTCGTAATAATAATCAGGATTTAATCGAAATCACGGAGGAAAGTTTATACGGAGCTTTCCAGTGGGTTCTTATCAGAATCTCCTTTATTAAGTCACGAAACTGCTCTAACTAATTAAATTATCTCAGATATGTTCTTCAAAATTATTTAATTAGATTATAGAGAATAATATTTTCAAGTTCAATATTAGTTTTTGATCAGTATTCAGTTGAAGATATTTTCTATATTAGTTTCTTAGATTTATTTGGAAACTCCTCAGCATTATCTGGGATTAGGAATCGAAATGCGGAGAGGAAATTCTTGGCCCTAAGTTAATTTGTGGTGAACTCTTATCTCGAGCTCTTTTGCGTAAGATACGATCATTTTTCATTGTAATAAGGAAGATAACTTCCCTTCCAACTACTTCATGTTACAACAATTACTTATTTTAATTACTTTACTTTTAATTACTTCAATTAATCAATAAGTGGTAAAATTATTTTGTATGTTCATTTTTAATTCAATTATAGTGTGCCATAAAAAATATATTTTACTGATATTTTTTTCTAGACTTATGCAGATATTTCAGTGGTTTACGATTTTTCAAATTATTTATGACCCTCATTATTAAAAATATGAAACACCTTCGGTTGGGAATAAATCATGCACATTTTGGAAAAAAAAAATTCAACTGGCAGCTCAATTCTCTTGGAATCTACAATCACGCTCGAGAGTGTACGGGTGGTCCGCAGGAGCGGTAATTTGTGTTGGGACGTATTTAAGACCTACGTACACAACGCGTATGCAGGAAGAGTAACGCGACATGTACGGATGTGGGAATATGGGCCGAGGGTTGTCTGCCTCGTAATTTTTCGGTTTCATTTGGCCGTTCTCCAAATAGCTGCATATTGTGTCAGCTGAGTCCTTTCTCAGACACACGGAAAATTATTCCCGTGGTTCCTAATGGCCGCCGGGAAAACGTGCTAGCCATTTTTTGGCGCGAACGCGCGAAAAATCACGCGAGATACATAATTGGTTCCTACCTCGAGTGACGAGAGTAAAGACAAAATTAAACGCTAAGTGAAAGAGCCCTCGGCTGATTTAAAAAAATTCTCTCAGAATTCAATGTGATCCCCCTTAAAAAAAACATACTCACAAAAATCTTGAATAAAATTTCCGTTTTTCTAGCTCACCTGAAACAAAAAAGACAAAATTTTCATTATTAAAACGATAATATTTTATATTATATGTATCTATATTCTATATGGAATAATTTTGATTTTCATGCGATTTCCGTTTTCATTAAAAGAGAAGTTCTTCAGAATATTCTTCTGGCGTATAGTTCACTAAGTTAAATATAGACAGTACTTTAACTTCCTTGCTAGTTACTTATCGATACCAAGAAAGTTAAATTGTTACTTCAACGGAATGCAAGTGGAGACTGAAACGAGTTTTTCAGAAACCCGTATTTTTCTCTCAGAAGTGTATCTAGGATAAAACTTTTTTTTACCAACTTAAGATTCTAAAAGAGCAAATAGAAAAATTGCAGGAAATTTTCGAAAAATTCTTCTGGATTTAACAAAGAATGTCAATTAAAATTAGTTGCTTGCTTGGTCTTTCGAACCATTTCCGAAGAAGGAAGCTGAGGAAAATTGATTTAAAAACTAATTGAAAACTGTAAGGGACAAAGAGTGAGTTCAAATCGTGTTGTAAGGATACTCTACTGGACCATGGGAACTGATTTTTCCGCGCTTAGAGAGGCCCACAAGGAAATCCACTTTTCCGACTGTGCGGATCGCAGTCAAGCAAATATACGAGCAGACGACGCGACGTTGGTCTAGCTTCCGTTTGGGAGGCGGGAACTCGTACTTGTTTGCTTTCGGAATCATACCGAGACTAGTACGCCCGCAGGATTTCGTCCTTCCTGCACCCACCGCTTTCTATATTACTCCTCATCCTTGCTTCCTTCTCCCAACTTTATCCTCAACCCCCGAACCCAAACCCCAAACCCTAGCCACCACCTCCTCCTTCTCCTCCTCCTCGTTCACCACCTGTCCTTCGAGACTCGTATGCGGTGCAGTATCCACGTAATATCTGATATCAGCGTGGGTGTAGCAGCACGTGTACACAAATGTATACGTGCCCATAAATGCAAAACCCTGCTTGTGACTCCGGACACCAGCTGCACGATCAGTATGTAACCCAACGAGCTTTCAAGACTCAAAGTATACATTTTTCAATCGATTCTTTTCACATGAATATAAATTGTATTTTAAATTTCGTCAAGTCTAACTTGTTACCATTTTTATATACCAGTGTTTTAAAATACAGAAGCATTTAATCAGGGTGCCTGTTAATCAGGGTGCCTGTTAATCAGGGTAATCAGGGTGATCAGACAATTTAAAATTCCCGGGTTTTTCTCGGTTTTCTCCCTTTTTTCGGTTTTGTTCCCCCGACCAATTTATAGATGTGTTTTTGTAATTTAAAAAAAAATTGAATAAAAGAAATAAAAAATAAAAATTTGATAAAGTGTAAATCCTATCTTAAAAAATCCTATCTTAAAAAAGTGGTGTTATAAAATGTCTCGAAAATCTCGCATGCATTGTTGTTGCAAACCTGATTGGCTTTTGAATGACTTGAAGTTGAAAGAAGAAAAACAAACTAATGGCGCAAAAAAATTTCACGAAAACCTTCGAAATCCCTTAAAATACGTTAAGATTCCTTCAAATTCCCAGAAACCTAGCTTAAAATCCCTTGGAAATCCACAAAAACCATTAAAATCATGAATCTCTTGAAATCCAAGTTAAAATTCACAAAAATATCTAAAAATTTCTAAAAACCTCTTGGAATTTCTTAACATTTAAAATCTCTTAAAATCCTTAGAAATCTTATCAAATTCCATGAAATCCTTCAAAATTCTACAAAACCTTTTAAAAATTAGAAAAATCTCATAAAATCCTTTAACATTTTACGACAAACTTCAAAATCCTTTTAAATTCTACAAAATATTTTAAAAATCAGAAAATCCCTTCAAATTATTAGAAATCTCATAAAATTCTTAAAAATCCCATAAAGTATTCTTAAAATTATTAAAATCTCTTGCATTTTTTTTAAATTCCTGGAAATTTTATGACAACATTTGAAATTCTCTTAAAGCATCCAAAAACCTTTTAAAATCACTTAAAATTTCACGCAAACCTTCCAAATCGCTTAAAATTCGTTGAAATCTCTTAAAATTGGTGAAAACCTCTTAAAATTCTCAGAAACTTCTTGAAACTCTTTGAATTCTAGGATAAAATTTAAAGACCCTTTACATCGTTTAAAATTCATTAAAATGATTAGAAATCTCATTAAATTCAAAAAAATCTTTAAAGAATCATAAAAATCTTTTGAATTCGCCTAATATTCCTCGACATTTCACAAAAACATTAAAAATCGCTTAAATTCATTGAAATCTCTTAAAATTCTTAGAAACCTCATAATCTTCCTCAGAATTTCAAAACAATTCAAATCCCTTAAAATTCCCTACCTTTCAAAAATCTTTTAAAATTTCATGAATTCCGTTCAAATTCCGCGAAATATCCGGAAATACCTTAATATTCCATAATATCTTTTACAAAGCCTAAAATTCTTTAGAACTTCGTAAAAATCACTTAAAAATTGTCAAAATCCATTGAGTTTCCTAGAAATCTTTTGAAGATTTCTAAAAAAGATGATGTAACGAAATGTGTATAAAATCTCGCAAAAATTTTATTATTGTTTCAAATCTGCTCTCTACATTTGAATCAGCGACATTTTATTGGTTTTTGAATGACTTGAAGTTGTAAGAAGGAAAATAAATAATCGTGCGAGTAGTGCACGTGTTAGTTTGCTAGTGGAATAAAAAGAAGATAAAGTAGAAAAAGGTCAATTTTTCGATAAAATACAAAAAATTCCCGGTCCTAAATGAAATTTCCGGGTTTTCCACGGTCAAATAAAATTCCCGGGGTTTTCCCCGTTTCCCGATCCGCTAGACACCCTGTATAATAATTTTCAAAAAATTTCACAATATTTCAAGAGATTTCAAGCGATTTTAAGGTGTTTCAAGGATTTTTGAAGAATTCAAAACAGTTTCAGGATTTTAATAAGATTTCAAGAATTTTTAAGGGATTTTAAGAGATTTAAATAATTTAATTTAAAAATTAAAAAAAGTTTTAAAGCATTTCAAGAGACTTTACATGATTTTAAGAAATTTCAAGGGAATTTAAGCAATTCAAAACGATTTAAAGGATTTTAAGGAACTTTAAAAGATTTCGAAGAAATTTCAAGAGAAGATAAAGAATGACTAAAGGTTTGACAGGATTTTATAAGATTTCAAGGCATTTTTAGTGATTCTAAAGAATGTCAAGCCATCTTTTAAGAACTTTAGAAGGTTCAGGTCCTGAACCAGAAGTTTTTATTCCAGAACAAGAAACCCTTAGAATAATTTCAACTCAGTTCCGCAAACTAATATTATCAAGTTTTTGAAATATGGAAAAATTAGGAAATCAGCAGTTGCAGCAAAATGGTGTCTCAGCACCGACCAATACCCCTTTTGAGTGGAAGCTCTATACATTTTCTTTTTAATTAAGAAATTCTATTGAAAGTAAAGTTCGATATGAGTGTGGAAAGAAAATCAACAGCAGGTTATGACAGAAAGTTACCTACAGAGAGTACAAGTGCAACAGAGGATAGTATATATGGGAAGGAGCACTTTCCTTCCACCTTAGTATATTTGCTCGCTCAGCCCCATAAACCTTAGCAGCGGGCTTATCTTGAGCCCTCAGGGTGGGCGCTATTCGTTTTTATTCGACGCGGTTTTATTATCAAGCCGCAGATGTCATATCGGACACTTCCGCATCTTTCTGATATTTTTCTCGGTCATAGGATTGATTGGAAATGATATTTTTCACATCTGTGAATTTCCCCTGAATTTCTCGAGGGTCAACCTATCAGCTTTCAATTCTTAATATATGAATTCAATAATCCTAAAATTATTTTTGAGACTTAAGATGCCAATTAACAGAAATTGCATTATATTTAATTAAAGAAGCATCAAATCGAGAATCAGAAAGTTTCAAAGATCAACAATCAGCTAGATTCAACTAATTTAAGACTTGAAAAGAAGCTAAAAACTGTCCCTATTTGAAAAAGTGGGTAAAGCAATTCCAAACGAATCCTCTTGGAAAACCCATTACGAGTACGTTGAAACCTAAAAGCGAGCAATCGTTTGGTCCAACTCACTCGAACTCTACACTTGAAAGTCACTTACAAATATTTGACTTGAGCCACATATACTAAGAAGTCGAAAAAGTCGTAACCTAAAGTACTCTGATATAGATGCTCATTCCTGTGGGACACGGTTTCTAAGTTTCGAAACGTGTTTTCATCCTCTATAGCGTATACGAATTGCAAGGAATTCCGCGACGAAACGTCGCCAGATGAAACAATGCTTTCAGAGGCTAAGCTTGCGAAGGAAGCTTAAAGAGAAATCTTTAGCGGTGCTTGCGCAAAGACTCGAGCATTTTTAGTAATCTGTTTTTGTCCCAGAGAAAAGCAGGAAATATGTCCAGAAATAAAGGTCACTACAGCGAAATGGAGGTTTTCACAGATTTTGTGAAATATGGAAATGCGAGATGACATAAACCATTGATTTATATTGTGTTATGTACTAAAGAGGGTTGTAAAAGTGATGCCGCATAGGGTAAGTGCATCAGTGGTTGAACGCGCTGCCCTCCAAAATAGCCCTAATTGCAGATCCAATAAGTCACCTGTAACTTTTTCATACCTAAAATAAAATTTATAATTTTATCCTAATATTTTTAAAAATATATTTTTTCGTCGAATGTCTCAAATTTAAAAGTTTAGAAGTAAGGCCTGTGAATGAACGTCGTCAATATTAAAAATTTTATGATAAAGAAATATTTTCTAATGTAAATCTTTTACCGCCGATAAATATATTAATTTTGTCAAAGTGTTTCTTTAATAGAACTTAATAATTAAAAGAAAATATACTGTTCAAAGACCGAAACATTTTAAGGCTATGTTCAGTGAATGAAAACACATCTGTTGTATACGGACTTTTCATGGCTTGTCATGTCAAGCAGGTTGCTCGAACGTTAATTGCCTATATTATAATTCATAATCTAAAAGTGTTATTTTTAAAAATTTTGGTATTTCTTATTCTTTCCAACGATCAAACTATTTTCGAAATAAAATAAATATTTTCCAAATTTTATGCTTTTTTAATTACCATTAATTTACCAACAATATAACTACATTTTAATTGATTTGGTTGCATAGAATATTTTTAAATGAAATTCAAAATTATATATTTTCAAAAATTTCAATCAATAAAAAAAACGTTCATTTACTAAACTCAAGTGTTGACGTTTACTTTAACCTTAATACACATTTTCAGCTTTATTCAAATTTCAGAAAAAATAATATTTAAAAAGTATTATTACAGAATTATAATCTGCAAGCAAATGAATCATTTAAAAGGGAATTCAAGAGAGAAGATTTAAAAAATGTTAATCAGGAATCTTAATAAGATTTTATATTAAGGACAAGAAAAAACCGTAAAAAAAAACCTCGGTTTTTTTTATATTCCTTATGAAGCTTTTGTCTCGCAAGAAAAGTAACGACCATTCGTTACTCGGTACTCGTCACTTGAAAGCTTCATTCCTAAGTGCGAAAGCTCGAATAGTTGGTCTTTCTCTTTCCCTAAAAACCTTCCTTTTCTTTTCCTTCTTACACTTTCCTTCCTACATTTTTTTCTCCTCCCTGAACACCTTTATTTTCTCTTCTCTTCTCACTCTCATCTATCCATTGCGCTGAGAACACAAGCTGCTCTAATAAAGTTAACTGAGTCTGCGGCACCCCGAGGGGATGTTTTTTAAGTGCCAAAGCTCGACCATAAAGTTACGCGCAGGCTTCACCTCGAATTTTGTTTCTTGTGGAGGAAGCTTTAACCCGATTCACCCGACACGTATTTTGGAATGCGAAAGGAGAGATTTCTTTAGAGTGGGACTGAACACACTTTTTTGCAATATTTATGGGTAGTTGCTATTTAAATATGAACAGGAGGCAATTTCTCGGAATGTTTTTTAAGCTAAGTTCATAAATCGTATGAAAATCCTGGAATTTATCAACGAAAATCCTGGACCCTTTTCGTCCACATTGAAAAATCTCGAAAAACATTGAAATTCATATTTTCATCTGAGGAATTTAAATTTCTAAGCAGGTTCACTGAAATTTTGATAGAATTTGTAAGCGCTCTCCATGACATACTTTCCTTGAAAAGGACAAAAATTCAATTATCGCTTTTTGAAAAATACACGTGACATATTCGTTCTAAGAAAACGAATTCTGTTGGGATTGTTTAATAAGCTTTTGAAATTGTGCTAGATCGAAGATTACATAGATAGTATTCATACTGTGGTAACAATAACAACTACTAGCTATAGATCCCTGTTTTATTTCCCGTGAGATACGCTGCGCTCATGCTCACATTGTTTACGAGTGCATACAACCGGGAAAATTTAATACCGTATTTTCATGACTTTTCAATTTTAGATCAAAACCTCATGTTGAATAAAAATATCCACAAAGCAATACATAATTTAAAAACTATTATCGTTAATACTTAGTTTTAATAAGTATATTATATAAATGTATATTGTAGACACTAGACACACCCTTTGGACGAAAGTACACAGCCCTCTTAAAATGGGCCAACTTAATTTAAGAAAAAAAGATCACTCATCACTTTCTTAAATTGAATTCAAACGAATAAGAGGTAAGAATGTAAAATTTTCTATTAAATGCATTTCCAGCGTTGCAATAAACTGTCGATGACGATGATGCGTTGTAGAAGGTCGTTTCGAAATCGATCAAGCAGGAGTCATAAATCCTGACGTACGATCATGCCACCGGCTAGAAACTGACAGCTTAGAGAAATGACCCATCTATTTCAAATGAAATATTCGGAAGGACGGAGCTTGTTCATGAAAAAGTCTAGTACGTAGAGTCAGTTGTTATGAATTGAGATTATCGCACGATAAGCTCAAGATTATGTATGTTCTAGAGAAGGAGTTTACGATGCGTTGCTGGTAGCCAATATATCATGAGCTTGCAGCTTGTCTGAGAAAACCAAGTACCAGAGATCAGAATCATTCTTAAATTTTCCACCTACGCCTTCTTCAACCACAAACTCCATCTCGACTTTTCAAAATATTTTAATATAAAAAATTTAACTTCTCTTCACTCTCTCAATTAAAACTGAGTAAAACAAACTGCCAAATTAAATTGTAAACATTTCATCACAATTTTATGAAAGCAGGGGGTAGAAAAAGATGGATTTGGGAAAATGACTTATAAAATTAAATTTCACAGAAAATTCTTAGCTAATTTAAAATTTAACGAGAAATTTATTTTGAAATTGAATGAGAAGCTGCTCTTTGCCCTTCACTTGATATTTGAAGGATCGATGCAGTTTGTAAGACATTTAATATCTTAATATTGAAAATACGAGAGTTTGCTTTAGCCCGTATCAGGGCATAGGGGCTCCTAAAGAGAGCACACTAAGAAGGATAGTCAGTGCATCGAGGATCCAGAAGACATATGGCTAGACAAAAGCGAAGAAAAAGAGAAAAGGAAACATAGAAGAAATGAAAGTAGAAGAGAAAAAAACGAAGGAGCTAAAACGGAAGTAGAGCCATGAGAGTTTCTGATATTTTATACTTTCCGGGCACGCTCCTAGTCCAATATGTCTGCCCGGAGCAACAACCAACTGCATCACGTTTCCACGATTTTGTATGTTTTTTACATTCGATCTGTCCTCCGCACTCGAGTGAACATATTAAATGTTTTATAGCCCACTCGAATGTGTACTCGTAAGTGAAATGTCGACTATTGTTAATATCCTCCTGTCCCTTATACAATACACCTTTTGCTGATTCGAAATCATTCCACTCTTGTTATCGGTTCTACTTTATTCAATTAAATTCAATTAAATTAATAAATTCCGATGTTTCTAAGCAATTAATTTTTTTTTCTTACACAAGGTGACTAATAAATTTTTCCCACGAAATTCCCGAACAATTCCCGCATTTTTCTCGCTTATAAATATAAGGTCCCTCTTACGATAGTTTCAGGATTTTCGTAAAATTTCAAGATACTTTTCTTCAGGGAATTTTTAAAGAATTCTATGAAGTTTTAAATTTTTAAAGAGATTTTATACAATTTCAAGACATTTTACACCCAGAAAAAAGTTTGTTTGAATCAAATAAACGTATTATTGATATAGAGCCAAAGAAAAAATTTCTTTGAATCAAATAAATTTTGTTTAATTCCGAGATACTTTTTATTTAAATCAAAGATATTATTTCTTTAAATCAAACAAACTTTTTTCTAGATGTAATTATTTTAAAGGAATCTAAGCAATTTAAACCGATTTAAAAAAAAATTTAAATGGTTTTAAAGAATTTGACAGGATTTTGAAAGAATTTTATAAGAATTTAACGATTTTTAAGAAATTTAAAGAGAATTTAAGCGACTCAAAACGATTTAAAGGATATTAAAGAATTTTAAGAGATTTCGAGGAGATTTTAAATGATAATAAAGAATCTAAAGATTCGACGGGATTTCATAAGATTTCCGAATTTCCTTAAATTACCGCACAGTGGACATCCTGAATTAAAATAAGTTAGAAAGCAAGTTCGATGTCTTGCATAGTGCATGTATGTTAATGCATTAATAAATTAATATTTCTATTTAAATTCTCTCCTCTCTTAATTTGAATTCTTGTTTATCGATTGCTATTCGAGGGATTTCGAATTGAATCACCGACTTGATTAATCGTTATTATGTCACGCTTTCCTCGATGACGTGACTGTTTATTAAAATGCGCCTCAAGTAACTTCTGATACTCCCACTTGTCATCAAAAACCGTTACGTTTCCTGTCTCCATTTGTAACTTAATTCAAAATCATGTTCCTAGATTCTTAAAATCAAATTCTTTCGTGATTTGAACATTTAAAAAATTTAGGATAGATAATTAAAGACGTTTTTACAAAGTAACTTAAAGTTTAAAAGACGTTTTAGAACGTCCAAAAAAACGTCCTAAGTCAGACCAAAAATCGTCCAAAAAACGTCCAATGTTACAAATACGTCCTAAAAACGTCTTTAGAACATTTAATGTTTTTAGAACGTTAATTGGCCTGACTTAGGACGTTCTTAGGACGTTTTAAAAACGTCTTGGGACATTCGTATTATAAAACTAAAAAATGTCAAATTATTAATTTAAAAAACTAACAGAGTACTAGAGCCCATTTTAAGTAGATTAAAAATTGTGGGCAGACAAGATTTTACAATTCTAAGTAGGGTCACGGAGTTTCGGGATGTTTAAAACTTCTTTTGTGTGGAGAGAATTTTCCAAGCCACTTAGAATGCGACTATAATTTAAAAGTAACAAGTCCTCTTAATTTAAAACACAATTTTTTTCAAGTATTGTCGGGTTACTTAGACTTCATTATTCTCTAAATAATATAATATAATTGTAATATTCATATTGTATCGTTAATATTAGCAAGCTAAGTTATGGTTTAAATTATTACAGAAAGTTTAATATTTAAATTACAGAGATGAAAGTGTTCTTTTCGAAATATTACTTGAGAATAATATATGCACATGTATATTTAGAGGAAAGGCGTACGTTTTCACAGCCTTTGTATTCTCAAGTGTTCTTTGTTTTCAATAATTTCGGTCTCAATATTTTTCTTGTATTAGTCTCGCGAAATGTGTATCCTCTTTATCTATGCTTCAGCCCCTCTTGGGAAGGTTTTCCGCCGAGCAGAAACTAAATGGAACTACAGCAAAACGCAAGCCGAAGCAGGAATAAAACGCTAGTTTCTACATATTTAATCAAAAGCGAAAAGAGAATTACGATCTGTATGTGAATTTAATTTTTATTTGGCTGAAAGTCAAAACTTTATTTAATCTCATAAAACTACCTTGAATAGTGTACTAAAAATTTAGTATAGAAGCTTCCTTCACTTTTTCCTTATTTCAAAAATATTTTCTTATTTTATTATTCGAGATATTAACACTCTAACTAAACTCGTTAATAATTTTGGAAGACAATTTCGAAATGTCTTAAAAAATCTTTTCGATGAAATGTTTCTCGAGATAATATTGAAATAGTTCTTTCGTTCTTAAAAGATACAATTCTCGTTTTTCTTCAGGGGCTCAGTGAGAACTTAAGCTTTTTCCCCAGTATTCTCCTATCATCTTAACTCACTTCATTACACAGACATGTCGTTGAGATACTCAGGTCGACGGTGAGAAAAAGATCATATGCTCGGATAAAAAAATAAGGGCGCGTGTCGAGGGGATAGATAAATATGGAAAATGGACAAATATCAGAATTGAGTGTGAGCGATAATTTTTCTCGGGGAAAATTTAGCCTCGAGACTCAACAAGAAAGAAACTTTTAAGTCTTCCTTCCTGATTTCCGATCTGATTCTAACTTTCTTCTCTTTTCTATGCAACGAAATATTTTCTTAAAACATAAATTTGTGTAAAAAAATAATTCAACAATTTTTCACTTTTATAAGTCTATTCAATTTATCTTCCTAGTAAATTACAACCAAAGCTTAATTAAAATGCATAGAGCGCTCGAGTAAGTAGCCGAATTTCTATGCATTTTAATTAATCTCCTTATAAATTTTCAACAGGATACTGATTGCCAAATTCCAAAACAATGTAATTATTTTAATTAGTGTAAAATCACGACGCTTCGTCAAAATCTGAAAATGGTATTTAACAAATTTAGTCCCAACAAAAGCCAGCTATACTCTTTCTCGCGCGTGATTTTCACTTTAAATATCCGCTTTTGTTCTTTTAAAATTGTTATTTTGGTTTTAATATGTACAGTTACATAGTTTCTATGTAACGAAACTATTTTCTTGATAGTTATTGGAAAAGAAGAGAAAGGAAATGCGAAAGATCTCAATTTAACATACGACACTTATTACAAAAAGTCTATTTCCCATTCCCGCGAAATAGAACTGGGAAAGGTGGAGGGAGGTGGATACAAATGAGACTGCAGGGATGGGAGTGTTATCGCACATCCTGCGGGAGCTATTCATCCTGCCTCTTTGCCTTCTACCATGATAAGAGAAAAGCTCCGGAAGCGGCCTCAGGCAAATCTTTGCTGGCCAACAGAAATAATTGAGAACCTACTCTTAGAGGTAAATCGCATATTGTTTCAAAGGATAAAGTATTTTAAATACAATTCTAAAATCACTGGCACAAGTGAAAAAGGCAAAATTAAATAACTAAAAGAATAAATATAATATAAATCAAGAAACAAAATTAATTCCATTTAAGAAGGCTCTGTAGTAAGATCGTAATTTTCTTTTACGAAAAATATTGTTTTGAAGTTTGAAAGTCAAAGTATCTTGGAAAAAGATGATTGAAATAAAAAATAATAATGTTTTTTACTATGCAGACTATGTGGAAAAGTGCATTAGTTTGCATTAGTTCCGTTGAGTCTAGCTATGAAGTAACTTTTCTACTAAAATGCAGATTTAGTGGCTGACTATGAAAGGGCTTTTCTACTGAAATCGAGGTGAATCTTTGCTATGATTTAGGGTCTAGAATTTGCATTTCTAAAATTAATTAACAATTATTATGCAAAGAATTTGAATCCTGAATATATTAATGCTACTGTTATATTAAATTGTTCCTTCATATTTACTATTTACCTCTTCCTTGGAGCCAATTTTCCACAAGGAAACGCAACACGACTCCCAAGTGAGCTGCAAGAACCATCCAGCAAATGGCTGGCAAGGAACTTGCAGAGCATTTTAGTAATTAAAATAGCGGAAGCAATTTGCATTAAAAAACGTTGAAAGGCAAAAAAGTTAATGTATTGCACTATTGTCTGTGTTTAATTTGTTGCCCTAATTAACTAATCAATTTAGACTTCAAATTTAATATTTTAATATTGAATTCCCTTTTCACGTACATATATGAGTTGCCTTTATGGTTGTTAAAAGTTCCGAATCACTGGTAGTATTAAATCAAGGAATGCCTATCGTGAAAAGAAATTTTTCTCAAGAACAAAGTATTTCTTACCTTTTTTTTCACCGAAGATGTCTGCTTGGGCGCATGTCACGTTCAGGATCGCGAAGATCACAAGCAACGAAGCACTGAAACTAATTGTTGTGTTATTAGTTTTATTGTCACTCTTGTTCTCGACTTAGTTAAAACTAATTAGGTTTCTTAAGAGAGAAAAAAAAAGAAAGCATTACCTCGCAAAAAGAGAGAAAAGGATTCGTAAATTTATATGTAAAGAAATAAAAAAGAGTAGGATTTTGGTAATTAATAGAAAACTAACAATTTTCGAAAGTTTTCTTAATGCGAAAATCTAAAATGAATAAGTGAAGGTGTGTAAGTTATATAAAATATAGAAATGCTAGAAGGCAGATGATGCACTCTTGTCTTATTAAGGGAGTTATAAAATACACGATTTATAACACCAAGGGCCATAATAAACACTAAGATTACGTTTGTTGGACAGGAAACAGCATGTGTCTTCAAAAGTGCAGTGGTAATAAAGAGGAATGCAAAATTATAAGTTCCATGTGTTGGTAATTCAAGGAATGATTTATATATAAGGAAATTAACGTTTTGCGTGAAGGTCGATATATTAAACTTGAAAGGTTGCTTACACATTCAAGATTTATTTAAAAATTGTTAGGAATTCGAAAAAAATTTCAGGTACTTAATTCTGAGGACAAATACTAATTCCTGGATCGTAGAAATGCAATATATCAATCTTCAAATTAGTTAAACATTTAATTATTTATCATTAGAGCTCTGTATTGATAAAAATAATTTGATGAGAAGAAAGATATGTTACGTAATCAATAAAAGCTTCTTTACTTTTGTTCAATCTAAATTAAAATGCTAATTATGATTGAAAAAAGAAAAAATAGAATAAGAGAGAAGCTCCGGAAATAAACAAGAGTTATGCAAAGGATGTTCATTTATCCACAGGCGAGTTCAATAGGTTTTGATTACAAAAATGAGATTATTGATGGAACCCCAGTTAAAATTTTACAATAAGATTAAAGAACTCGCAGGCGAAACAAATAGCATCGTTAAAATGGCAGCACGTGTTCCTTTTATTTTCGATAATTAGATATGCTTGTCGTGCAATTCTCTCCAATTTCGTCCTACTCTCTTCATTTTGTTTTTCGCACGATCTTTTCGGCTTGTACGTGCTGGAGTCGATAAATAGGCTCATAATAACACAATTATACGAAAGTAAAACGTATTAGTCGCTATATTTAGTATACTAGCATGATTTCTAAGAATTCATGCCTCTTGTGACATTGCAAAGTCGTGTCAGTTTTCAAAGTCAGTATAAAAATTAAGGTCTTTAGTTTATATTGAATAACTCATGTAAATCGCAATATATATAACAATTACAATTAGATTTTGTGGATCATATTTCTATTTATCGAATATGGTCAAAATAAAACTTCGATATGTTTCTTGTAAGTTTCTGATTTGTCTGAAAGAATTGCAACATTGCTTGATAGCACGGTTCACCACCAAATTGATAAAATCCACATAAAAATAATGGTAAACACTAAAAATAATCGTCACAGCTTGTATTTACATGAACAGTAATAATATTTTAGGAGCGTGAGTAATAATGGTAATCATACTGTATTGCATAATTATGCTCATGAATCGATTGAAGTAAAATAAGAAATGATTTGGAAGTTGAATTTTTATAATTTTAATTTTAATAATCCCAATAGTTCCCTATAACAAATCGCCAATAAAAATTCTTGAAATTTCCATCTTATTTTTGTAGGTACTTAAAGAGATACTTGTCGCGATAAAGTAACATTCCATCAAAAGCTACATTGAATAACTTTTATGAATTTTCTCGTGAATCTCGGAAATTCCATCTTTACTTCGAAGAAAATTGAGTCTAAAATGTGAAAAATGCTTAGAATGAAATTCTACCCAGAATATGTACATTCTTGACTACAATCTTTTCATTGACGTCAAAGAAAACTTCTTAATAGACAAGGGTATCTAAAACAAGCCTTAAAGAAACCTTCAAAGTGAAAACACTCCAAAATCCTCAAAATTGATCTATATTTAATGTTCTCTTGTACTAATTATAGTCATTGTTCAATACAATAAATCATTTAGCCTGTAAAAGTTCATTACATGATATACTTGAAGTGCTCCGTGATGTAATTGGATTTTATGAGTATTTCCAGAGCAATCAAGAGGATGCGAAACAAGATGGAAGGATGTAAATTGTAATTTACTGCCAGTAGACCCAAATGTTGTTAATGAAAGGAAAAGGTTTGTGTCTTAATTAATAAATTTGCAAGAGTAAAATAAGAAACAGAATAAAATGATTCATTTAAAGTAAGTAATTATTTCACTTGAGGCAAAGATTCGCATTGGGTTTTTAAATAGTTATTTTTATTTATACTGATAATTTTTATCATTTTTCACTTTTGTTTCATTGTTTAATATTTTCCCCAAATGTCTCCACGTTTAGTATCCTAGAAGAGTTTTGGTACTTCTAAGATGTTGAAAGATATGAAAATGTAGGAATGTGTAATACATACAGGTAATGCATGTATTTATGTACGTGCCTGTACTTTTGTTCGCTCTAGAGCCGGAGTTGCATTGCACGACGGGTTCTTGACCGCCGAGAATGTGAGATGCATCCGAACAGAAATTTCGTGGTCCAGAAAGATAAGAAACATATACTTAAACGTCAGATTATAACAGACATTCGAACCGGGCGGTGGTTTGATAATTCGAAACACGCAAGGCTTAAAGCAAATTGTCGAGGAAGGATATATAGACAAGCCCCGAATCTCATACATTATCATGAAAAAAGGAAAAAAAAAATCCAAGAAATGAAAATAAAACATCACTGTCAACAACATTGGCGAGCGTATTCTTACTTGAAATATTTTAATAAGATTCATTATTTATTCGTGATATTTGAATTAATAATAGATAACTTAAAATAATAATAGATAGAATAAATTTTTAAATATCAATTACGTATCAACTAAGAAGGTAGTAAAAAATGGTATATTTTAATTTGTGATAGATGTTCGAAAGTAGACTAGTCGCCTGATTTAATAACATCAATCATTCTTGCAAACTTTATAGTAGACGACCCTAAACATAAGATCTCCATTTATACTGACGGCGATGAAAACGAGTTACGACACTCCTTTAACCTGTCGGTCGGGAGACTATAAAGGGAATTAAAAAACGAGTTGGTCGAACGTCCACATCTAAAAGAATAATATACCTACTCGTCACAGGAATCACGGTACATTTTTTATTCTTACCCCCTGCAAAAAAATATTCCATAACGAAGAATCGAAGGTTTATTTCTATTTATTCGAATCGAATTATTGCTGTATAGTTCTGTATGTTTAAAATCTGTGTATTAATATTTCATAAATGCTAAATTTACTCTCTAAAATTTAATCAGTGAATTTTTAGTGACTCTTTTTTCAAGATTTCATTCAGCGAAAATTCACTGAGAATCAGTGAAAAGTCACTGAAATTTTCAGTACTCTCTAAATCTGAACCAGCGAAAACCATACCAAGTCAGTGAAATTCGCTGATGAATCAGCGGAATTACTCTCATACAGGGCGTGAAATTCACTGATTTCCAGTAGATTTTTCACTAATTAAAATCGTGAGAAAAGAATCACTGAAAATCAGTGGAATTTGACTGTGAATCAGTGAAATTTCGCTGATTCAAGTTTAGAGAGTAGAAAAAAGCCTCGATTTTTCTGAAAATCTTGGTACAAAGCGAGAGAGAGAAGATGCTAATGTACTAAAGTATAGTTTTTACATTAGTTTCGTTTCGCCGTATTTTTCAAATTGTATAGGTACACAACTGTCGTCTGGAGAAATGAAGATGTCAGGTGAGAAGAGCGATAGTCGCAAATGTGTTATCACAATAGTGTATCATGACAGTAAAAGATTAATGAAACTTTCGTGTACTTGGGACAACAATTCTCAGAGTTTTGCTTAATATCCAACTTCGGGAGTCCAACGGGAGTCATAAAGGCAATTATTTTGCGGCCGTTAACCGTACTATCTATAAACTGACGTTTATGGCCACGTGCCTTGAAGCGTATATGCTTATATGTGCCGTAGGCTCTAAAGATGATTTTAACATTCCGAGAAAGTTAAAGCTACAACTGCACAATCCTTTAATATCGACAAACCGTTGATTTGTGGGGAAAAGATTTCTTGTCTTTCACTGATCACGCAATTCCATGGAAATTACATATATTATTAACATAACCGACATCAAAACACTTTAAAAAAGAACCTTAGCAGAAATGTTCACGAACACTATTAAAAATTTCTTTAGCGATTGGATTGTATAATCTGCATTAAACTGAGTAGAGAGTATCATAAGATAATTGCTATAAATAGAAGATGTATGATTCAACCTAATTAGTTAATACACAGTACATATATATATGGAATTCAGGAAGACGTGCGCATTATGTAGATTAGATTAAGATGACTGTGAACTGATGAAATCCCTATAGTCTGAAATATCCTCTTATCTGTCTCGCAAATCGAAGTCCCGTACTAAATCCGTGGAAGTATACATAAAGCGGAATTTATAATCGAATAATCTCCTCTCTCTTCCGTTCTGCGCGGCTCTGTTTGTCATTCCAACGAAACGGTTCCAAAAGCTTCTTGAAATAGTATGTAGCATACTAATACAGAAATGCATACTAATTCAGAGTGAGCGCTTGAAAATTCAATTGTACTATTGCTAATCCATTTTAAGATAGAAGTACCACTTGTTACGGAACTAAAGTCTCATACAGTGTACATGTGTTAATAATAGAGAGAAATGCAAATCTACTTGAACGTCGTGAGTTCATTTCTAGTTTTACCAAGTCAGAAGAACTTTACAGACATTTTCTCCGAAAACAAAAGCTAAAAGCAAGGATTACTAATTTAAGATTATTTATCAATTTAATTGGGTTCTTTCTTTAAAATTCTGTAATATGGAACGTTTCAATTGCACCTAAAGCATGAATAGTATTTATTGAAAGTTTGATTTAACCCTGGCTGAGGTACTGGCCAAAAGTTCAAGAGTTTCCTTCCTGTATTTAATTGAGCCTCTTTCCCCGCTACAACTAATCAAATAAGGTTTCCTGTGATTAACAACTGGTTAAACAACCCTAGAGACAGTAGATCTCGTAATTTACGATCAGTATACTGTGGCCTAGGTACAAACGTACGTGTGCAGATCGTAAACACTTCGGATGCAAGCGGGTGCTAACAATTTCTCCTACGACACACTCACCAACCCTCGACAGAATTTCAGGAGGAAATCGTCGACGATATTGCAGAAAAGCCGTTGGCTGGCTCAACGACTATATATAATGTACTCAGTTGTAGAGAGTATACTGAAGGACTCGTACGGGCTGTCGAGTGATCGCGTAGGCGTGTAATCACGCTAAGGCTAAAGCACTTTACGCGCGTGTTCATTCATACATCTCCATTCATTAGCATACAACCCGCCACAATACACGGGGCAGAGATCGAATCAGATCGAATCAAAGCGAGACAAACTTGGAAATCTGTCTTCCTCTTCTCAATCTGCAGGCTATCTCTATCTTTATTTCTGTCTGTCTTTTTCTTTTATGTCCTTCCCTCGTACCTCCTCCCTTCTAATTCTACTCCTACCACCCCCAAAGCAAACGCATTCTTCATTCCGTTCTCGAACCGAATTTCTCCACCTAGTTTTACTCTCAAACACGACTCAGCGCACTCCTGATCCAATTCCACTTTCTCAAGATATGCGGAGAATCCCCATTGCCACGTGATCGTTCCCAGAAGTCGGCCTTAGACGAATTTATGCTCGTTTAATTCACGAAGAACGTCTAAGGAACGACATTAATAGTCATGATTGTACGAAGACGAATAATGGCTAAGTAGGTTTGATCTATGTTCCAGAAAACAAAGATATACCTACTCTGAGATATAGAGAGGCGCTTTCGATTCGAAAAAATTTGATTTTATAATCTAACGGCGTTTTAATTTATTTTTAAGGCAGGGTGTACCCTAGTAGAAATTGGTCTAGTTTTTCCTTAACACTCTCAAGTAACTCGTAGGGCTGAAATGGGGAAAAACTAGACTAGAGAAACTAGGTAGTGCCTACTTAGAACCTAACTAGAATTTCCTGCTCAGTTTTAACTTGAAAGACCCCTCTCCTGATTTTTGACAGATTTTCCTAGCTTGAAAAGAAAAAGTATTTTATAAATGATAATTTATTAAATGATTATTAAACTAATAATCTAATGCAAATGCTTGTAAAGAGAAACAACATGAACAAAAATAATTTAATAATGTACAAAGAATACAAGATTTTAATTGTTAATTTATTAATTGTAGTTAAAAAATTTAATTTTTTTTTTCAAATAGTTTTTAATCATAGATGTCACATTAGTTTTTATTTTTAAGGCGGCTAAGGAATGACCGAGGAGTGGAAAATATATATAGTTTATTTTATATTTTTGCAAATAAAAGAGTTTATATTTCATTTCAAAAATGGAAATAATTTTATTAAATCTACGTAAGTACCTCGTAAGAAACTAAACAGATTCCTTCTAGATTTTCTAGTCAGTTCCTCACTAGTAACTGACAAGTTTCCTAGTTGGGTGCTAACCAGACGTAGGGAAAAACTGATTAGAAACTTGCCTAAACTAGGACCAATTTCTACTAGGGTAGTCTAGTAATCGGGAAATAAATCGGTTTTTCCTCGGTCAAATAAAATTCCCGGGTTTTTTCTCGGTTTCTCAGTCTACTAGAAATGTGAAAATAGAAAAAAATTATTAAAAAAAAAAGTCGAATACGTAGAGGTTGGAAAGGCGCAAATGGGAAGAGAAAAGAAATGCAGAAAATGGGATCGAAAAATTGGTACGGAAGTGGGGTGGGAAGAGTGATTTGTAAAAGGGAGAGGATAAAGAAGGGGTTGAAAAAGAGAATGAGAAAATTCATTTCAGAAAAGATGGGAAAAAAGTGTTAGAAAAGGCAGAGGGTTTGTCCATCCAAATAGAAAAAAATCCTATATATTTTAAGTTAAAATCAATAACTAAGAAATTCTAATTCATTTCAGAATCAAATGTTTTAGTTTTGTGTTTGGAAATCGTTAATAAAAGTAGAATGATACGTAAAAATTCCCATGAAATTGACAAATACAATTTATTAAGCTTAACAGCATCAGCCCAAAAGCCAAAGTAGAAAATGTGTTTAAAAAATTTCGAAATGAAAACATGTAACGTGTACATTGTACAAATGTCCCGCTATAAATCGTTTGGCTTTCAACCTTTGCACTCCCGTAAATTTCTCATTTACCCGAAATGGCTTTTAAAGCGAACAAATTATTTTAATGCTTCTCTGAAGCATACATGATGTCAGCACGTAATTTGCAAGCCTTTTTTCCTTCTTTTTTTTGCATATTTGATGAGACTTTGTCTATAATTTATCTTTCATACGGAGAATTCATAATTTAACCGAAAGGATAATAAAACGTTATTTGATAAAAATATGAATTAGAACTAAAATATTATTAGTTTATTTTTTGGAAAATTGTATTATTATATTCCTTTATTTTTCCTAGAATCGCATCAGTGCTAAAAGCTTTTTCGGTGGAAGCCGAGTATCAAAATAAAACAATCTTCGAAATGCAATTGTAGCGGAAACTAGTAACGGGGTGTGTGGATTTGTACCGAAACTTGAAATACGGTCTCGAAATTCCCCCTCGTTACGAGTCACCATAGGAAACCGTGTGTGTTAAACTACGAGACCACACGTGTCGCAAATGTTTCGAACAGCTACTCTTAAATACGCCAGACGCGAATTAACAATCGACCACGTGATAAGCCTTATAACGTGATTTTTACGAATCTGAACACGATTAGAATCGTTATTTCAAATATAAATTTTAAAAATATATAGTCACAAAACCATCAGAACAAAAACTAATTTAAAAAAGCTTTCTCGCAATATACATATTTCAATTCTTTCGTCTTGTTCCCTTTTTGCATTTTTCAATTTACGTATTAATCCAACGGCGAAATTGTTTTCCAGCGACTTTTAGTAATTATATTCGTTAACGACAATCTGGTCGGGAAAACTGAATAAAAGAACACAACCGCTTCATAATGAAACTGTCTATCTGTCGGAGCTATTCATTGAGCTGCCAAACGAGAAATATAATTCAAGTTTTCAAACATATTTACATCATATTATAAAGGAGGGTGTATTAAAATTTTCAATATTACTCTATTATTGCACTGACAACTTCAAATTTTATAAAATCTATTCTAAACCTGAATTATTTTAAATAGAGCTTCTAAGAACATTTTTACTGATTCTTTTTCATTTACTTTTTTTTTTAATACTATAAAGTTTTGAAGTATATATTTAATACCGAAACGACGTTTTCAATTTAAAATCGAGTTACATCTCTAATTAGCATAGAATTATTTCGCGCAATTTACGCTAGTTGATTAAGTTGTGTAAATTGTATTTCAAAACACGAATGGTACGTAAAATTGATTAACTATATGGCTTGTTATTTCCCTAAATCAACTTGGCGTGTTAAGTAATTTTCATATCAATGTGTATTTTAGAAATAAACAGTTGAATAATCTTCAAAATAAATTTGCAGTTAGGACGATTTGTAAAGCTCAGATATTAATTAATAATGTCGCAATTTGATGTGCATACATCATTAAACTTATTGTAATATGTATGGAAAATAAAAAATTATCCCAACCTTCAAACAACGTCAAATAATTATCTACAACAATTATCTACAATAATTTTAAATAAATATTGCTTAAATTGCCTTAAAGGCTTTTAAAATAATTATCTATAATATATAAATAATATTAAAAAGTAATAAATGTTGTTTATTGACATTTATCGAAACTGTATTACAAATAACAGTAATTTAAATGGTTATGCATTTTTCAAAGTAAAATAAGTGAGTTATCTCTCTTCTATGTGTAGCAAAACATCATCTGCTCATTAGCAGCATCAACGAATCGTAATCTAACATCTCCTAACACTCAAGCGGCCTCTTTTAATCGATATCAAAACTGGAACTTCACGCAACATTAATTACCCTCCTCAATATTCCTCAACCACATTTTACAATAAATATACCTAACTAATAAATATCTCTTACCTAGGCAACATATTGAGTCATTCCATCAGCTGCAGGTGGTTTCAGTGAACTACTTTATACCTCCACAAATCACTTCCTATAGAATATCGTACACTACCTCGTAGAGTTTCAGATTTTTCGTTTTAAAAGATTTAATTTAAACTGATTCCCTCTCAAATATTCCCAAAGGTCTACCAAAGATCGTCAATTAATCCGCGTCTCACTTCGCGTCTCGACAACTATTAATAAACCGAAATTATAAAATCTCCCGCGCTGTGACCAATCTCCCCACTTCTTTCTTCTTGACACTCGATTTGATTCGTCCAGATTCTCTTTTTCTCTCTCTCTCCTTTTCTTTCTCTTTATTTATCGTCCACTAACTTCAAAATTTATGACCCGCGTATTTTTAGTAACCAGTCACGATGTCACGCACGTGCAATAGTCACGAATTCCGTCAAAATCCGTGAAACTACTTCCTCTACCGGCTTCGATGGTCTCTTTACTCCAGAGGTCCTTGGTCCTGCGATCCGCAGGTGGCGCTTATTTCCAAGGTCAACCCCTCGACCCCCAATATCATCCCAACCCCCGCACAACACGTGAGTTCAACTCCGTTTCGTCGGGACCATAAAAACACGATAAAAGACGATAAAACTCGATAAAAAAAAATGATAAAGGACGATAAATATGAAACCTCACTTCCTTTTCCGCGCGTCACTTATCAGTAATACATTATAAACTAGAAATTGAGATGCACCGAGGGAATTGCGAATAAAAAAGATATTTCATTCGGGGACCGGATCTTGAGTGACAGGACCCGCTGCCTTTCCCTGGTGGGCCCTTAGCTCTCGCGAAGATTTTTTCTTTTCTCTTTTCGTGCAGGTGTTCGCACAGGAGATGTGGCAAGAGTCTTTACGATGCAAAAATGAATCGGATAAATATTTTGGGATGAAGGATAGGATTTTGAAGGATACTTTTTAGAGAACGAGCTGCGTCGGCTCGCGTGGCAATCGTCCACGGCGGTGGATTCAAATTCGTTCGCACGTGGCGGCGACCGTGTCGCGCTAGCGACTGCCGGCGACCCGACGCCGGGCACCGGGTCGGGCGTCTCCATCTCGCGGTTGTCCCACCAACTCTATATTCGCGAAGTACACGAGGATGGGGTCGGGGATCCGGCTTAGGAGCACTTAGAAGTCTCTGAGGAGTCTAAGGTCTAAGAAAAAAAATCAGCTCCAGGGACCCACCGGTGCATATCAGTGGCGGAAATCTATGGCGAAGGTGAAGCCACCGCAGCGCTCCTGGCTAAAGAGATCCTGGGATGAGGTCTCGGGTCTTTAGGAGACTTAAGGATGCGGGGGTGGGAACGTAAATCAGGAGAAGTCCCAAGGGCTTTGAATTCTGGTTTGAAGGCTGTAGGTTCGAGTTCCATGTTAAGCTTTTAAATATTTAGTTTAATTGAACTATAGAAAAAAAGAAGAAGTAAAATGATTGAAACCTTATCGAATTTATGAATCTGAAGTCATCTCAATTCAATCCTGAAATTCTTTAGATTTTAAAATAAACCATACCGACACTTTTTATGACTTGTTTTATTGTCCATTAATTTGTGCTGACATAATTCAACTTTGAATTAATTTTGAAATGCTAAAACAGGTTGAAAGCGAACGATTCGGAATATATTATCAAGGGAAAGGTAATATGTAAAAAATGCGGTTTCGAAAGATATAAAGACTGCTTTCCCGATCCTTTTTTGATTTAAGTGACAGAAACTGTATTCTTCAGCAGAGAAATTCTATTTTTATAATCATCCAGATTTCCAAGAACTATTCAATTGATCAGAAAATTTCTCTTTCTATTAATTAAAATGCTTTAGTCCCTTTTCCTATTTGACAAAAAATATGAAAATTATATTTGAACGAAGGATATTAAACGTAAAATCGGAATCTAAATGATATCTCTGTTTATGGCGAGCAGACAGATGTGAAAAGTGCATAGGGAGTCTCTCCATATGACAGCTTCTTATCACGATGCCCATTTTAATGAATCAGTCAGCCAACTTCGTATACAAACGGAAGATGCGAGATCGCGTCGAATCGAAAGCGGACGTGACGCGACTGCTCTGATAATAATGAGCCCGTAGCTCTTTCCTGTTTCCATTCATTAGAACTTCGTAATCGCGTCTGCAAAAGACGAAAGACTTCTTTATCCAGTCCCCTTTTCACTCAATCCAGCTTATTTGAAACTCTGTTACTATTTTCGAACAATGATGCTATTATAGTTAACGAAAGAAACGATAAGAATTATCTTCATCGGTATCCAACTCACTTTAAATTTATCCTCAACGAAATAGTCACCTTAACCCGTTGTGGTCACCCGGGGTCCATTTGACCCCAGGCGAAGTTTGAAGTCTAATATCTAAAATTTTCTTAAAAATATAAATTTTTTTAGTGTTATATTTCATGTTAACGCTTACCTCTTTAATTTTACAAATTTCACCAAAACAAATATGGTTTCTTCGACGGATTATTGCAAGTACAAAACCAAAATATTGCCACTTTATCTCAAAAATTGAATTTTTTATGAATATTTATGTGAAAAAGTTAAGATTTTGAAAAATTTTTTCTTTGTATTTTTTCATTATGAAAAAAATATTTAAAAAGCAGAAAAACTGATGGGTCTTAAAGAAGAGACCTTAAACTAAGTTCGGTAGAAATTTAAAGTCGATATATTAAATAGAAGGAGAATGGCAACGATTTTTCCATGTGGGGTCCACCTGACCCCTTATGACCAACACGTTATTATTCGGAGGTGTGACCACAACGGGTTAAATAAATCTGTCTAAATAGATATCTTTTTCAAACTGATCCTACTGGTTTGCTAGTGTTAAAAATAATAAATGAAAATGAACAGTTAAAAATTTGAAGTTGTTATTATCAAAAATGAAGAATTTTAATTTGATAAAGCAACTTCATTCAACTGTTTTATATAGATAGGTTCACAACAGTATGAAATTATTCTAACTTTACAATTCTGATCGCTGGTTATACCTATACAAGCTAAATTGAAAATGCCAATAACTTTTCCAATTTCTATAGTATAATTGCAATCGGAAATTGTTAATAAATTACGACGAGATTGGGTGCGTCGATGGCTTTCCAGTGAACAGTTTTGTGAATCAAGCCAATGAAAAGAATGTTTATTACGCGAACCCTTTGACATGATTATAGTAGTTACAGGTCCTTTCCCACTTTAAATTGGAGTATCTCGTCTGTGACGTACAAAATTCTGGTTTAATGACTTTTACATAGTTCGAATGTTTGTATCCAATATAATTGAAACGACTTCAACGATTTCTTGATCGTTGAAAATCTTTCTTGAAAACCTTGAAGTTTTAAAATAATCATTAAGGAGTTTAAGAGTTTAAGAATCGTAATTAACAACAAGGCTATAAAAAAAAGTTGTAACATGTAGCAACTAAGAGAGTTAGTACGTATATTGAGTCGTTGCCTTAAGGTGTTAGTGTAAATTGAAATGATTTAGTAATTTAGTTCTATTTTTCTTTGGAATTCAACCGATGTATCGAATAACCGTTTTTCTCGCGAGCATTACAATTATCGAGGTTCCTGAATGACTGGACGTAAATCAGAGGCTAGTTAATTGAAGCTTCTTTTAAAACCAGTTTTCTCTGTCGGGACATAGCTACATTAGACACGGGACTATCGACCATGCCGAGCCTTCATTAGTACCGACTTTTATACCGCATAAGCTTCCCGTGAAAACATTTAAAAGCGTCAAGAGGAAATTAAATGTAATTACAAAATCATACCTCTGAATGAAATTCCACCTCCTGGATGAAATGGGATTTAAAGCTGTTTTCTCGACAACAGTTCTGCATTTAAGGACACTTTGTATGCTGAAAAAGAAACAAAAAATGAAGAAATATTAGATACTTTTTAGAGAAAAAGGAAATTTTCATTCCGTAAGAGGTTTTATAGAGGACATGTTTAAATGTTAAATATTCCTCAGTATATTATAATTTTTATATAAAGAGGAGGCTACAAGGAATGCTAATTCAGATTGTAATATTATAAAGTATGGTTCAGAAAACCGAGATTTTTAAAAAACCAGGATTTTTAGCTGTGTGAATATTAAACTCGTGCATTCATATACAGCAGAAGCAGAACATGTAGCTAACATTGTATATGGCAAGTAGTCTAGAGAGCTTTCAGGTGAAGTGTAAAGAAACGTCGAGAGAATGTCCACGTTAATTGAAATTGTAGAATGGACAAGCGAATACCAGCAACGTGCAACGGCTGCCGTTCGTGAGTTTACGCCCCCGGTAATTTAACTTTGCGTTAAGCGAGGCGACAAAATGTTTGTCGCTTCGTTGCCATCGCGTCTCTTCTGTGCGAAAACTCGTAAATGGCACCATCGCGAGTTCAGGTGAAATGCAGAATTCACAACTTCCCAAATACCAAATGAAACGTGGAATTCTCGTAAACTGAGAACGATTGTTTCCAATTTCCAAAGGAGAAGCATCTTTAAATCAGAAGCATCAATCAAACATAGAAGAGGTGCATATTCTATGCGTTCTATTTGATATCAATTTATTCTGAGAACCTAGGCAAGACCTTTATAAATAATAAAGGTCCATTAGCAAGGGGAATTAGCAGACCATTAGCAAGGGGAATTTGTAATACATATCATTATTGCTGCATTCTTTGAAAGTAACACAGTATAATCGCAATAATTAAATTAAAACTTATCTCAATTCATGATCAGAAAAATTATTTATCCGGTATGGAAATGCACCTACGAGAAATGTCAGGCAGTAAAATCTCATAAAATATTATAGCGCTAGACACAGCATGGATGAACAATAAGACGGAAATGGAACCTACATAAGGGTTCTTCTGAGAAACTATGGGAAGATAATTTTTTGCAGAAATGAGTCACAATTCGTCATTTCATGAGTCCGTAAACAAGATCATAACAAGATCATTCATGTCGCAATCGTATCACCTTTATTATGTGACGTCAAGAAAACAATATAATGACAGATTGCATCCTTATTTTCATGCTATATTCTTGTAGAAAGACGTAAATAAATTCCTCTCTTCACTGGGTCTAGGTCAGCTGATGAATTTTAAATTTATTCCTCCCTACTTCTGTGCAAACTTCATCGAGCGCCTCATGAATAGTTCAAGGGATTATTTCGAGGAACGATTGATAAAATTTACATGAGTATGTGTAAACTTTATTATTATACGATATATCGTACGTACCTATGCATAATCGATTTCCCTGACATGTGGCCACCCTGATCACTTTTAATTAGAGAGCTAAATATAAAAGAATCGTAGTCATTTGTCTTTTACATATTCTCATTGTCTTTAGAATATATAATTGACGCAGTGAATTACGTCCTACTTGAATGAAATAATTCATAGGCTAATTATTCAAATGCATTGTAAGAATTTAAAAATAAGAAAGTGAGTCTATCGCGACTCGCAAAAAACAAGAAAGACAGATGTTGGCCTGACACAAAGGGATCTCACTTTATTCCTAAAACCCTGTAATCCCTCAAAGTTTGAATTTTCAATTTGAAAGAAGTGTTGCACTCGTAAATCAGAAGAAAATTCTGTAGCTACTAAGTAGAATAACTAAATATCATGGTTCATAATTATTGTAAGAAAGGTTATCTATGCACCGAGGTTATCTGTAATAATTGAATCTATGGTACCCGTTCGATTTATTCAAAGTGGCAATGACTCATTGTGCAATTTAATTACGTCTTCTAGTTCGTCATGAGTAAACATACATATCACAGAAGCATTAAAATAGTCTTGAGATTGCAGTAACAACTAGTGACCACCTACACGATTTTCCTAGGATGAAGTAATAAGGTCTTATTAAGACAAAAGAATTACTCTAGAGAACTGTCTATAGTTGTTTACAATGCTCGAGAAGATTTAGTACCTCTATGTTCTGACGTGAGTCAAAAAAGTGAGGTGTGGTCTTAATGTATTCGAGTGTACATTCATCATTGTATTCACAATTTACATTGAAGTATTGAACAAGATTCGTTCTCAGACGGAGACGTCCAGTCGTCTGGTTGAATACGGAATATTTGCTCCTCTGAAATATACCTTTTCATGAATCGGGCTTACTTGAGGGACTTGGGGACTTGAGTTGAGGTGTTTCCAGAAAGCTTTAGAGAATTTTAAAACCTTCTATCAAGATGCTGAAAGCTTCAGAAAATTTGTAGTTTTTGAAGTTTCCTCCTGGAAACTAGAGAAGGTATATATAGGGTACCGCGTTGACATTTTTAACGACGTGTGAAATTTCAAAAAAGATTGGAAGCAAAAAATAATATTGCTAGTATGAAGAAGATAGACGAGAAACTCGTTTAAAAGTGGGGGAGGGATAATGTGAGATATATGTTTCTATAATTGAGGGTCCCGATCGAATAAGGGCACATAAAAGTTTTTCGAAGTTCCCTTGAGGCTTTGAAAAAAATTTTAGAATTTTAATTTTTGAAGGATATATCAACATGTGTATATATATATATATATATATATATATATCAACATCCTTCAAAAATTAAAATTCTAAAATTTTTTTCAAAGCCTTCAGGGGACTTCGAAAAACCTTTATGCGCCCTTATTTGATCAGGACCCTTTATAATTATCTACACTCTAAAAACTGTCTATTGACGGTCAAACGATTCCTTTTACCGTGAAAGGATTTTCTATTCAAAATTGGTATGAGAGGAAATCCTTTAACAGTTAAAGGATTTTCCTTTCAAATGCTATCCTTTAACTGTTAAAGGATTTCCTTTGATGGGGAAACTAAAACTAAAACAATGTACAATCACTCATGCCTAGACATACTTCACCCAGTAGCCTGCAAATACAATCCTTTAATAGTTAAAGGATTTCTTTTCATAGTCAAAAGAAATCATTTATCGGTAAAACTATTTTCGTTTTGCACTTAACAGATGAGTTTTTTAACAGTGAAATGATTCCTTTGACAGATAAAAGAAATCTGCTTATTTTCAAAGGATGCATTTTGAAAGGAACGTAATTTCACTGTTAATAGAATTTTTTTTAGAGTGATGTGTACTTAATTACCATTTAATACAACGGCATTATCATTTAATACAACGGCACCCATCCGAGTAAAACCGAGCCAAGCGCTGCTTAACTTCGGTAATCGAACAAGAAGCCTTAAACAATTCCATGTACCCAAGTGGACACAATTAGAATCCTTTTCTAAGGTAGAATAAATTTCAAAGTTGGAATTTCTACATTGGAATGCTTTCAAATTTATAAACTCAAAAAAATAAAGGTTTAAAATTTGGATTGTTTAAAATTCGATCCCTTAATTATTGATTTTTATGATAATATCTTAAAAATCGAAATAATTAAATTGAAAAAATAAAGTATTAAAATAAAATGCACTATTTTAAATTACTTTATTTTTTTCTATATTACAAATTGTCTGTACAGCATAATTTCATATGATTTAAAAAAATTAAAAATGCGAAGTCTGATGGATTTTTCATCAATCTCGTTGAAGAAAGCTAGCAGAATTAATGTCTGTTCTAAGAAATCTGTATTATCGACTTTATCTCTATCTTTTAAAGCAAAGATGTCTGCAACATCGACAGTAGGCTAGAAAAGATATTTTGTTAAGTAAAAAAGCAAAAATTAAGTCATATTCATAAACTTTTTGTATAAAAAATTAGTTACAAGGATTAATAAATCCCTTTTCGTCTCTGATTCTCCTGTCGAGAAAAGTCACACCTGAAAGGAAATTCAATAAATTTCTAATTATTTATCCTTTAAATTTTTGTCCTTTTCTGTAAAAAGGAGAATCCGGCCTCAAACTGCTAAGAATATTTGTAGGTAAGCCATTTCGTCTTCTTTCTTCTTGAATCCTGAGCAAAGATCGTACATGTGGATAATCCATATAAAAAAGTTCACCACGTCCATAAATATATTTCACTGCATATTTTGCCTCTTCTCCAGTCAGAAGAAAGGGATCAGGATACTCTGAAAATAGAATAAACTATAAGTATAAACATAATTTTTTAATTTTATTAAAAATTAGAGATCAATTAAAATAAAAACAAATCAGATTATCTCTTTTCTTTTTATCCCTCTTTTTCCAATGTGTTTATAAAAATTGTCTCTAATGAACCGAAAGTTTTGGATTTGTGATATAATTTATTTATTGATCATTTTTGTGTATTTTTAGCATATACATGATTTCTAGAGAATTTCGCTTATTTAAAATCTTTGTGAAAAAAATACTTACGAGTTCCATCTGAAAAATCCGGAGACATATGTCTAGAGTCTCGTGAACTATATCCAAGATCATTTACATTGATGGGGGGAAGGAAAACACCCCGTGGATATAAAAATTCAGCATTTTCAGGTTTCACAAGTCGAGGATGTTCTGCTACATCCAAATAATTTTGGCGGGCATCATTTGCTTCAAGTCTATCTCCTAAAAATGTAAAAAATTATTATAACGTATGTTTAATCCTTTTTTAGTCGCAATAAAAAGTATAAAAATAATACGGACCGAAATTTCTCGGTCGTCTTCTTCCAATTGAGAGATAAGACTTTTGAGCTATTGTAGCTCCTCCTGAAATTAATTTTAATTGTTTCAATTTATAAATAAAAAAAATTTCAAGCAATTTTGGGATCTTTTGTGGTGTATATTTTTATATTGCGATTTTATAATTTTACCACTTATCGTGTATCCATGTTCATATGAGTGAGGTTCTGATACAAATTTTAGATGAACACTGGCAATTGGTACTGCTTCAATTGCTGCTATTGATAAAAGCACCCCTAGCACCCATAACTGGAAAAAAAAATAAATTAAAAAAACAGCCCAGAACATTTATTTTAGATTTATCAACCATAGAGAATTATTTGATGATTATTTAAGTTAACAGTTTTACCACAAAACAATTCTTTTCATTTTTATAAAAATTACAAACATTAATCAATTTGATAGCATCGCAATTTACATTTAACGGACTTACTGTCTGCAAAAGTTTTAAAAGCATTTTGCAAAGTCACTCTAATTTATAAGCTCTTACATGCTTACATGCAATTGATTTACAGACAACTAATTTAAAATGAAAAAAAAAACATATACCTATGCTTAAAAATGTGAAATAGATGATTATATCTTTTTACTGTGAACTTTGCATTTTATGAAATACAATCTAATATATACAATTATACATAGGATTATAAGATTGTATAAGTTATGTTTATAGAAAGTAATACTTTTATGTCTCAAAAGATAGAAAGGTCTAACAATTACGCGTCGTTAACACGTATTATAAATGTGGGCCAAGGCTTACATGACACGAAAATCTCAAAGCTCTATCGCAAAAATGTATCTTGAGCTATTAAGATCCGGTTGTCTTGTTTTTAAAGATATTAAACATGTTTTTAGCAGAGAAATCTGATGACACAAGCAAGGGTTAGAGATCCCGAGTATGTTGGCTTAAAACGAATAAGGAGAATGAAATCGAGTTCGTGAATTATTCCCTGAAATTAACTGGCACTCTCACGAGCCCGATTTATTGAAATGACGTGCTCTAGTGTCGTCGAAAATTTTCATCTCAGGCTTATACACGTTACGATTGCTTCATTTCAACGACACTAAATATAATATCAAACTTAATTTGAGTCCAAGATTTTTGTATAAACATTTTATAATTGTATATAATAATAATTGTATAAACATTTTTTTATAATTTTTATGTAAAAAATTATAAAAAAATGTTAGAGATAAACGTATAATTTATTACTTTAGACTGATTTCTCAGCAGAAGTATTCTCATGAGTAAAACTTAATTAAATTCAGCTATGAAGCTTCCATTCTAGATTAATAAACTAAAGAATTATTCAAATAATTTACTTTTCTTTTTCAAACGCGAAACATAATGCAAAACTCGTTTGTGATTCGTGTGAATGAACCGAGTAGTAGTTTTTCGCTGACGCAAGATTTTGAAACTTGTAATCACTGTGAACATTTATGAGAGGTCGATTTTTCTGATCAGTGAGGCGTATCGAGCGTATGTATTATTTATCGCACGCAAAGCATTTGTTCGAAAAATTCTAGTTGAAAATGAAATTCTAGTTGTAAATCTTCCTTAGAATATCTTCCTCTGAAATGATACCCTCAGATTTACTCTAGTGGCATATTCTTCACAATAATTAAGTCATTCTTCTTCTAATTGAGTGATTGCTATAAAATCTGGTCTTCCTCGAAAATGGAGAAACTAACAGAGCTCTCATTAAGTTGATCTCTTGGGGTAATGGAGATAAATAGGGTTTACATGCGTGCACAAAATACCCCGAGGAGGATAGTGAAGTCCTGAGGGGAAAATTGGATCACATGTTTAGATCGCAGTGGATGTTCTGAACTAAACTCTAAAGGTTGTGTGTACACGCGATGCTGGCCAGGTTGCACCAACACGCCGTATAAATTTATTGAAGTTAGAAATGAGGCAACAGTCGCGGGTTTTAACTGACTATAAACCGCACAAGAATCATGTGACTGTATCTCGCATCGTGAAACTCGATCATATATGAGGACGTGTGCATGGAACTAATGTTGATACTTGTAACTACACATCTATGCAAAAACCCACTTTCATCTTCTTTCGTATTAGTAACACCTTATCCATGATGTGCGTTTCCTTAAAAGATTTCATAAACGCACACTTAATTCAAGAAATTCAAGGTAATTGTTGTCATTCTTTGAAATTTTCGTTTCAATATTTCGTTTGAATATTTCGAGATGATTTTAATGGAGGAACGAAATAAGAGTTATTTCGTGATTAAATTAACCCCTTTGAAAGCGAGTGAATACTTGTATGATGAAATAATTGCAGGTAGAGATACAGAGAAAAATATAAGTGACAATGCAGAATATCTTCTGCAGAATGTTAGTTGGTCTCTTCTTGCACGTGAGTGCACTCCCACACAGATCAAGTCTTTCTATTTCCTCTTTCGCGCACCCATTCAAATAATAGTTCACTCACATATCTTCACTTATTCACTTGCCCAAACACATACAATAACTTATGCTCTCTTTCCCCCTCCGAATCTGATCTTCATCAACTGAATCAAGTCCAGGTAAACTGGAAATGCACATGCTAAGCACCTACTTAGTTGCATATAAGAGTTAGTAGCGGTTTATCGAAACGTAATGGAGTTTCATCATTTGGACGATATAGAAAATAAATAGTTTTGTATAACGATACAAACATATGATGTAAATAAAGTACGATGCTTTCATGAAACATCGAATCACGAATATTACGAATATTTTAATTGGGAAAGTGTGGATAAAATAATCAAATGAGGAAAATTTTGCAAAAGAATATTTTTGCGATTATCCTAAGTCAACTTTTGCATCACTCTGAGTTGCAAATTTGCAAGGGGAGTGTTGTGTATATTGCAAAAGAAACAATGACTACGCATCGTTGATATACAGCCGCTGATCAGTTTAATGAATTGCAAGAAGAACATGTCGAGAAAGAAAACTCATGTTGAATGATCTCCATACAAGTATTATTAAGTTCAGGGGTCAAACTCTGGTTTCACTTGGCACTACCTCGACATTTCTCAACACAAAGAACCGCTTTTATTGCGTACAATGGAAATGCATTTGTACTGTGATGTATACATTTATCCCTTCCACACGAAATGCATAATATTGCATGCATCAGCCAAGCATTTCTATCATTAATTAGTAAAAAATTGAATTAGTAAAAAATCGAATTAATAAGAGATTTCCATACTAAATTAAAACTCAATAAGAATTTTATTATAATGAATAGCTTCTGTAAATATTTTTCTAAAAAGAGGCTCGTTGAGGAATTTGTGGTTGTCCATAATTGAGAAAAACGAGTGCTTTGATTGAAATCGTTTGTGGCATAATTGTTGTAGGTCAGTGTCAAAGATTCTGCACATAAACGCTTGGAATCTAGGTACATCTTTTATTGCTATTAAAAAAGGTGAAACACTCCTTTGCTAGGATCATAGAAAAGGAAACAATGATGCAATTGAGACAAACGTTACAGCACAGTTAATTGTGCAAACAAAGTGACCTTTGATAAAGTAACAGCTCCATTAACACTTTATGACATGCGATAATTTATATTCTTTCGATTAATACCTATTTGAGAGCACTTTGAATCTCTCAATTGTGAGGGATATTTATGGCTCACTACTCTCGTTTGTCTGCGATTAGCTAATTGCTACAGAGGAAGATTACTGATGGCATTCCTTCACAATTCCTACTGCGATTATTATATATTTTTACTATATTCCTTTCAAATCTAGCTGATGCAAATTGTGCTAAAGTTTCTTTGGAAACATTTATAGAATAATGGCTGTAAATGTTGCCAATGTAGTATACAGAGATTTGGAAAAATGTTTTCTATAAATAAGTTTCTGAGAAAGATTATGAATGTGATAATCATGCTTATAAATCTACTAATAATAGTGTACTATAAAGGCTGTAATTATTATGTGAATTCCTTTCAAACATTTCATTTCGCGAATTCCTGATGTATTGTTTTAAATATCAAATTAATTAAAATTGGTAGAGTTGCAACATGATTGATGAAATGAAATTGAAGGTTTGAAAAATTCAATTTAGGCTTTGATGAGCAGAGCTTTAGGAAGATATAACACTCATTGAAGGTATACTTTCATCACGAACGACTACCAGCGAAATGCATAACAAAGTAAGCGTTCAGAAGCGAAAGGACTTAATGCAAGTACCTAAGATGCGGCAGTGATCCGCATAAATCTCACGTGCTTCTGACATAACGTGTGCCGTGCCGGCTGTCGTTCATTTCGCGATGCTTCTAATTAGCCTTTTTCAATTTTTCTTTCCTCTTTGAAATTTCTAAAACTAAATAAAAACTTTTCAAACTTGAGAGACTAATGAACTTGATATATAATAAATTATTCTCTAATATATTCTTAAAGAGCATCCCTAATCAAGTAATTAATTCGCCCTGTAAATAATCGTTCTGTGTACACACATGTAAAATGCCATGCATAAATTATTACAGATGAAGAAGTTTGCACGATCAACTCATAAAACCTTGTATCTGATGATTAATAACTGTAAAAGGAGTTGGTAGTAAACCATTAAGCGAAAACCCTAAGCCAATTAGCCATTCTTGCGTGTCTTAATAATCATATGTCGATTAACTTGTAATTATCTCATTTCATAATGCATTATTGCGGAATGATATGTGTACTCGATATATTCTCTACTTTGAATAGGGAGTGTCCAAAAAAATCGTATTGGTTTCGATTCCAAAAGATATTGCAACCTGTAACCAGGAACTACACTAACACGAATTCATTGTCTGTACCTGAGGGTAAATAAGTGCTGCATTTAGTGTAACGATGCGGGATAGACCACCGACGCATGTATTGCGGGCTGAACCGCAGAGAATTATATTGTAATACCTTACTTGCTATCGGGCAATTGTACCGAGACGATCAATCACCGAGTGAAAGTACATAAAATAAAATCACGAGGTACATCAGTATCTGTTTAAATGAACAATTAATAATTGTTTAGTTTTACAAGTTTTGTTTTCAATTTTGTTGAGTAGGTTTTAAAAAGATAAATACTGGGATGTATTAAACTCAAGAAGTATATTTTAGCGGTCGATTAATTAAGATATCTTTTACACGAAACAAAAAGAAAATATTTAATGAAAAGCCTAACTAATGAAATCCAATTTTATTTAAAATAAAGTGTACCATTTCCCACTTTGTTTTTTTTCTCTATTCAAATTTAAATAGATAGTCTAAAAAAAGATTTGTTTGGTGGTAAAACTGATTTGCAATTTATCAGAAGCAAATTATTTTTTGAAGAATAATTTTATATGTGCAATTCACTTCATGTATTGCTAATTAATTAAAATAATAATTTTACTTACCGTCAACATTTTTGAGTCTTAAATTCTCTACACAATTTGTACACTATTTGTGGAATATTCCAACCACTGGATTAAAATATTTGTGAACCCATTAGGGATTAAAAAAAGTCAATTTTCAAAATATAAATCCGAATTTGATTGCGACGAGTTACGGACTCGGAAGGCAACTGATCCAGTTCGTTAGTCTTGGGAGAATGTCATGATGCATGGGACCTAACAACTCCCTTCTCAAAGAACCCCACTTGGTTCTTGAAACCTTGAAGAAGCGAAGGACTCTGAAGACCTTCAACAGGATATGAATAATAAAAAAAGTACTTTCCTTCCGGAAATTAAACTATAGATGTTAATCATCAGGATTAGAGTTTTTTGCAATAGTTCGACTTAAATAATTTGAGTTTAAGGTCTTGAGAAATTTTATTCTCGGATGGGAACCGTCGTACTAGATGGGGTATAATTCATCATATTTTAAGCTTCCTTTGCTCTCGAGCTAATATTTATTATTAATGCTATTGTATGTTTCTCCGTAAATTATGGATGTTTTAAAATTTGAGTAATTTCTGTTTTTAAATTATTTTAAAAAAGGCTGTGTTATATAGTAGACAAATAATTAAATTGAATTGACATCAATTAACATAAATATATAATTTTCGTTTTAATTTGAAGATTGCAATTTTTTTCAGCTTTAATTTGAAAGTTATCATTTCTCAATGAAAGAAATAATTATTCATCACTTTGCATTCGTTGCTTCAGGCAAAATTATAATAAGGAGGCCAATACCTCTGATATGATACAATTAATTTTGCCTATTCAGTCCTAATTTCCAAGAAATTTGTACCGAAATATCTTTTTATTTTTGTAATACAACTTTTGGTTTTCATTCCGTTAATTAGAACTTATAAAAAATTTTAATCAAATAATAATAGTAAATGAATTTGAATTTTATACTAGAGACATAGAAAACTTTATAAAAGGATTTTACGTTATTGCAATATTATAAAATGTCCAAGACATTTTTTAAATAAATGAAACTTGAAAAACCAGTCGTCAGTAAAGAATAAAATTGAATTTTAATAAAATAAGATATTGTAACTGTCTATTCTTACGGAATATTCCGAAAGAATAGTCAGTGACTAAAAAGAATTTTATTTTAAGTGAGTTAAATTGATGAGTGATATTTTCTTTGACGCTACAATAAATAATTAATATTTAACACACCTTTTAGCCTTTTTGTACTTTTCCAAACGTATTAAAGAAAATTATCATCAGAAAATTCTGGAACAGATCAGCATTTTTACAAATTAAATGAGGGGCCATGCACAAAATGCGTGATACTCAGAGAGGGGGGAGAGAGCGGTTAAAAGCAGCTTATTACGTGATATTGACAATAATCAAAATAATATTGGCTACAAATTATAAAGCAAATCAAAATTTTCAATACTTCTAAATATTAAGGGATGCAAAAAGAGTATCACGAATTTTGTGGATATTCATTTGCACAAATTTAATCCACATTCAATTATATTGCATAAAAAATATAACAATGTAATGTAAAAATCAGCACAGTGACGTGGATAAAAGCTATCAAGAACCATTGATTCGAAAAAAAATGACTCTTAATAGAAGTTCCCCTCTTCATGTCTGGGGCTCTTCGGCATGTAGCCTCTTCTTTCTTCTGGCAATTGCCACCTATGAAATCGATTTGTGCTCGAGTTCTATCAATCCCGTCATTAAAATATTCCCGTCTTTCAACTCGAGCACATTCCGCGATATCAGAAACGATAATTGGCCAACCGGTTGCACCAAAAATCTAGGAAAAAGTATCTTTAAGTAAAATTAAAGATATTTAATCCCAATGCTACCTACTTAAAATTATAGATTCACACCAGAATAAATTACCTGCCTATACCTAGCTATATTTAAAATTTCAAAAAAAAACAATCACACCAACACATACACTCCACGATTCTCATTCACACCGCCCCGGTGCAAAAGAACCTAAACCTAGAGATACGTCCCGGGACGTATCCTGCACCTGAACTTACAGGCCACATTAGGGCACACACATACAAAGCTGCAACCCTGAAATCGTACACCGCTTTTTAAATGTTTTCAACATGATAAATTTTTAATTTATGTAACACTGACACAAGAGCAAGGTCAATATCAAATAACCAGTTTATTCTGTGTAGAAAAATGAAGCAAAAAGACTTTTAATTTCTTTTCATTTTTAGTCAATAGTCTAAACTTATTGTTAGTTAACATACAATTACAAATTGTAATAGTTTATTTTAGTACTTTAAATATAAATAATGCCAATAATCAATTAGAGTATTGTTGCAGCAGCTTGCCAAACAAAAAGCGATTCGAATTGAACTAAAGTTATAAAAACCCAGATCTAAATTTCCATTTCATTCTTCAAATGCATTGGAAATAC
>CAJFCP010000112.1:770858-802583 GCA_904066005.1 Synergus itoensis | reverse complement strand
GGTATTTAAATTAATTTACCTTCTCTCATTATCAGTTAACTGTTTGTTTCTTGAAGCGATCTCTGCAGTTTAAATGACTTCATCTTTAGGATGAGTAAAAGTTGCCTGCTCGAATTAATCTGGAAGAGATTGTTTCATACTACATTAATTGAATTAAATTAATTGTTCCATTATAGTTTAGTTTGGAACACTGTTTTCAACATTAGTGCTTCAATTTTATACAAAATAGATAACTTACACATGAATATTAGAGCTTACAGCTTGTCCTTTTCAGCTATGACTTGAACTTTATGTTTTGGACAAACAATTCACATGCGCTTATAAATCTTTTATATTCTTCACTCAGCTGTTCTAGATTATCCAGACACTGTTACTTGATCTTAAAACAAAAAAGGATAATTCATATATTGGAAATTAAACGAGAAAGATGTACCACAAAAATTAAGATTCGAACTGGGTGTTTGGAAACACCTTTTTTCGATTATTTAAACTTTCAGTTTCAAGCTGTCAGAGCTGACAAAATTTTTATTTTAAGTATTCAAAACTAAACTAAAAATTAAAGCAATCTAAGTGTAACACTTATAAATCTAAAGAATTAAAAATTAAAACACTCAGAATGGCGCAATTTAAATTCAAGCGTTGAATAATAATCTAAATAATCACAAATTGGAAGCCCTATAAAGATATTTTACCTAGATTCAAATTCCAGAAGATCTTTAGCAGCCTTTGAAAAATGTGAATGCTTTATAGAGCCAAGCACAAAACATAAAGAGTTTGGTCAAAATTCACACATGAAATTCAGTTGATTCTTCACTTGCTGAAAATTATACAAAATTATCATTAGATGACATAACAAACATATTTTTAGAAAAGTCAAATGTATGCACTGTATATGTATATATTTTTATACAATAGTGAATTGGTTCATAATGATTAGAAATTAATCTGATTTTCAAATCTATTTCAATTTTGTCAAATTAAAAATCTTTAAAATTGGTACACAAGGATCTCGTACCATTATATGGAAAAAAAGTCTCGATGGATTTGGCTAACAATAATTTATCTTTTAGTTAAGTTATGGCTAGATTTTTTGGTGCAAGTTTCTTTTAAAATATGTACCTATTTAATTAAATGTTCATGTCAATTAACCTTACATTTAATAATTTTCCAAATACATATAATCATAGCGAAAAACTGCCTAATAGTTTTAATAATTTCTATGTAAAATAAAAAGATTCAATTTTGAAATTAGATTTACAATTCTTCGTTTTGAGGTAAAAAGGCAAAAACTATTCAAAGTACATATAAGTGTTTTCACACTATAACCAAAAAAAAATAGAATGGCATTCAATGTAAGGAATAATAGCTCAAACTTGTACTTTTATGGAATGTCAGCATAATTTTCCAAGTTCCACACTTCATCAACGCAGCACTCCCGAGGAAAAGAAATATTCGAAAAAGTTAATAAAACCGATAAATGAGACGAAATAATTATAATATTAATACATAATTATAATTTATTGTTTGACAATCATGCGCCGTTCTAAAACTATAACGGTGGTGTGAACTTCACTTGAGAATTTCTCGAACATTTAACTATAGAACTACGGTTTCACTTGAGAATCTCTCGAAATTTAAACTGTTTTTCTATATTGAAATCGACAATATTTGAATAAAATTAACTAATTTGTTTAATTTAGAATTAATTGAATTAATGTAATAAACAATTATACCTTTAACTCTATCGTCCTATAGGCCCTGTCCTTAACTCCTACTGGAGTTGTTGAATGATACCCTCCAAAACGTGACTAAAAAAATGAAATGGCAACCAAGCGAATAATAGCTCGATTTTTTTCTTCTATGGAACGGTGGTATCATTTTTCAGGTACCACTTCATCATCGCGAATCGTGACTTTCCGAATTGACATTAACTTTTAGAGGTTATTTTTGCAACAAAGTATTTGACTCCGATATTTCTTTTTACACGCGGATTTCACTATAATTGAATCTTTTTCTTCCTAAATAACAAATAAACGATTGTTTTTATACACTTCATAGCATCCAACACGAATCACTAAACTTTTTTCGACACTTTCGTCACAAACGCCCCGAAAATACTGGAAACAACTGAAAAATATACAAGAAACAAATGACGAACAACCGCCAAATTGGATTCGAAGAATTTGAAATTTAGTTAACGCTAAAATCCGATAGGTGGCGCGCGTAGTTTATTCCGGCTTCCGGGCCGCTCGCCTTGACTGCGAGCGGATTTGGTAATATTTTCCAAGATTAATTATTTATAATGAGGAAAATATTGAAAACTTATTTCATATTATCACCTTTTTTAATTTTATAATTAAAATCATTTTTTCCGTGGACGTAAATTACAAACAATGTCTTAACACGTGGCTCTCACATGACATGCCTTGTGTTGATAAACCGGATAAACCTGTCAAAGAAAATGGCGAGTCGAGAATGTAAAATTAGATTTGCAGAATAATTTTGCTTTTCGAATGTTTAAAATTAGTTAACAGGTTAAGGTCTTTTAAATTTCAATCTTAAATGAATCCGTAAAAAATTCTGAGTTTTATAACTAAATATAAAACATTCTCTTCAATTCTTATAATTTTACAGAAAAAGTATAACCTCAAAATCGTTCATTATTTTTGGAACAAAAGTACTCTGCTTGTTCGAAATAAACATTCAAACAATGAGTTAAACAATCGAAAGATCATTTGAATTTCACAAATAATTTTTAAGAATCTGATTGTTAATTTTATTGTTCTTTTAATATAACAAGAGCTGAAGAAATTGGATTTTCGAACTGGAGTTTCATTGTTGTTTTTAGTATTTGTAATATTATTGATGTCATTATTTCGTTTAATGAGTGTTTCGAAGTGTTTTACTTTTTAAAAATGATTCTAATTTTCGTTTTTCTTTTTATAGTTTGTCTCTAAAAACTATGTCAGCACAAAATTCAAAACCACCCGATAATCATAGAGCTAAGCAAGGTGATTTTACTCTTCTACAAGGATTAGAGGGATTAGAGGTTTGTTTTCTTATTTACCTTCATAGTTTATTATCTCTCTCATTAATATGCATTTTACCATATGTCACTTATTTTTATTATTCCACCTTTTAGTTTGTAATATTATTTTTTAATTTACTGAAAGTCTCAACACATTTATAATTGTACTCAAAATTATCTTATCAATGCGACTACATGTCCGGCTAGACGGCCGTTTTTGACAAAATTAATTCGTCCGGCTACAGCAGAATGTCAATGGCCGGTCGAATTTATTTAATAAAATTTGTCCGGCTATTGACATAAATAATAATTCTGACCGTATTCTGCTGATAATCTGAAAAATTATTTATTCGTCTATTTATTTTTATGGTGGTTCTAAATTGTTATTTTTATTTATATTATATTTAGACCATACCACGCTCACCGACTTTCGTCACTTATTTGATTCTATTAATTCAAGCTATATTGAAGGAAAAAAGCGAACAAAAAGGGGAATATTATTATCTCTACACTAATTAAAAAGCGAATTCAAAGTAAAGAAATAAAGAGATACTTATGAAAACGAAATGTGGATCGTGGATTCTAATGTAAACTGATCATTTGGAGGATCAAATTTATGACAGCCTTCTAAGATAGTCAACCTGAATACCTGGGATAGTAAAGTCGATTATCCCTATGTTCAAATTGTATATCCAGATATTCAGATTAACCGTCTTAGAAGGCTGTCCTATAATTTATACTCCAGATGATCAGTTTGACTATCCAGTTTTCTCCGTGTAGAGAAGTAATAAATCTAGAGTCTAGACATTCTAAACGACAGGGAGGAGTCGGTTGGGTTTTTCCGGGGAAGGCTTAAGTAATTAGGATTTGTCGGGGCCGAGCTATTGTCAAATATGTATTGATAGCAGGCCCAGGAAAATCGTAATTGTCGAGTTTCTAAATGAGGTGGGTACCTAGATGTAATTTACCTTAGCAAATTGTAAGACCGAAGACCTTGTATCCAATTGTTATTTTTTGAATGAATAATCTTTTAATTTTATTTGAATCCTGACAATTAGAACTACCATAAAAGTAAATAGATGAACCAATGACTTTTCACTTTATCAACAGAATACGGGCACAATTATTATTTATGTCAAAAGCCAGACAAATTTTATTAAATAAATTCGTTCGGCCATTGAAATTCTGTTGTAGCCGGATTAATTTTCATTTAATAATTTATCCGGATACTGGCGATCAACAGTACGTCAGAAAATTTCTAGCCGTCTAGCCGGACGTTTAGACACTTCGTTATCTCATTTACTAATTATTTATTCTAGAAGAAAAATCTTTCATTTCTAATTATTTTCATCATTTTTAGGAATATACAGGCGACACGCTTGAATGTTTTTCAGTTTTTGTGAGCGAAGACAGTTCTAGTAATGCAGATGTTCAAGAACTTGTGCTTGATGATCAAATTTTGGGAACCACACTTACTGCAATTACATTGCCTGATGGAAGTCAGGCATTCGTCACAGGAAACATTCAAAGTAATGGTATGTGTTCAATCCTTCTTCACTTTTAAATAATTATTTTCTCTTAATTTAACTATGTAAAGGATTCAAATGAAATCTTACCCTGAAATATTTTCAGGGCCCGAGTTAAAGAATTTAACTGAAGCAGAAACGAGAGGGGCATTAATCTTGAAGGATGGGGAATTGCTACAACTGCAATTGGATCCTATGACCTTTCTTCAAACACAGGAAGCAAATAATACGGAAAACACTTATCCTCAGGTTCAAATAGTCAATGGCACGACATACGTGCTGACTGGTCAGTTAGAGCAGGATGAATGCCTTTGGCAACTGGAAGATGGAAAGTTGAAAAAGAAGGAGAAAGCTGTGCTAAATAAATTCGTAGAGCCTAAAATCAAAATCCAACACCCTTGTCCCAGAGAAGGTTGTACGAAAGTTTATAGTACGCCTCATCACTTAAAGGTTCATTTTTTAAAAACATTAATAGCAAAATTTAAGGAACTAATACGATATACATTTTTTTATGTAATAGTTACACTCAAAATCGTTTTTCAGGTTCATGAACGTTCGCACACAGGACAAAAGCCATACTTGTGTTCTCATTCGAAATGTTCGAAGAGTTTTTCAACTGGTTATAGTTTAAAGGCACATTTAAGAACACATACTGGCGAAAAACCTTATGTTTGTGTATTTGCATCTTGTAATAAAAAGTTTAAAACTTCTGGAGATTTACTAAAACATGGTAGAACTCACACGGGCGAACGTCCGTTTATTTGTCCAATGGATGGTTGCGGTCGATCTTTTACCACCAGCAATATTCGGAAAGTATGATATAAACTCAAACTAGTGAATTGTTAGCAAATATTTAATTCATTTGGTAGTTATTAATATGAATTGTATTTTTTCTAGGTTCATATGAGAACGCACACTGGCGAACGTCCTTACAAATGCACGCAACCAAATTGTGACAAAGCCTTTGCGAGTGCAACAAATTATAAGAATCACTTGCGAATCCATTCCGGAGAGAAACCTTATGTTTGTTCAATGGAAAACTGTGGAAGACGTTTCACCGAATATTCTAGTCTTTATAAACATCACCTAGTGAGTAAACAAATTTTCAAGATTTGAGTGACCGTTTTGCAAAAGAAATGGAATTGAGATTCTAGATTCATGAATCCATTTTTTGCTTTAGGTTCACACTCAACACCGGCCTTTTGAATGCAAAATTTGCTTTAAAAGATATCGACAGAGCAACACTTTAGCGTTGCACAAAAGAACAGCTCACTCGTTGATAGAGAGCGAAGATGGCATGGATATTTATTTAGACGAGATTTCAGAATTAAGCGGTTCCAATCACAAGAAAAGAAAGAGTATCACAAAACAAAGTGTGAGTAATTTAAATAAACCCTTTTTTGGTAAAAATGGATATTTTATTTCATACATTTTACACGGAGGCAATTTATTCACAGAATTTGGTGTTGAGTAAAAACGGACAAATTCAGTTTTCTGATGAATCTGATAGTGAAACGCAAATTCTTTTTGTTGGAGATCCTACACAAGTCACTACATTACAGGTAAATATTTTTCTTTAACTGAAACGTCTTTTATAAATCAGAAATTCTTTATAAACTTATTTTATAATTATTTGTATGCCTATTTTATGATTATAACAGCAATTGGGAATGGAGGAAACTTTCAGTAATTCTACAATCGATACTTCCTTGGATTCTTCTTTGAATATCAAAATCGAAGGGATGGAACTTGGATGGACCTAGGATTCGTTATAACAATTCTTAAGAACCAGAGTAATGAATGAAATTGTGAATCACACTAGCAATATAAGGACAAAAGGCTGTATTAATTTTTATCGAAGGACTGACAGGTGGTAACTATGATTTGAATAGCTTCTAAGAAAACATCATATACAACGTTACAAACAAACCCGGATCCAGATGTCTTTTAATTAATTTAGTACATCTAGTTTTTATATGTAATTATACAAACAATAGAATTGATATTTAATATCAAAGGACTTGACCTTTTTTGTCTTCAAAATACATATTTAATTTTAATAAATCAAATATAACTTGTTTAAAAGAAAGGACACTTTATTTAAGGGCATGTGATACTTTACTAAAAGAGCAATTTAGTTTCCCTAACTTTACCTCCAAATGGAGGTAAATTGCCTAGTTTTGGCAAACAAATATTTATTATTGCGAACGTAAAGTTGGGAAAACTAAATTGCTGTTACGGTAAAGTATCACGTGCTCTTAATTTAATATAATCAAAGGTATCTAATCTATTCTTATCATTTTTATTCTAATTTTAAAAATTGAATTGGACATAGGATAAATTATAACTTTGAAGAAATCTATTTCTTCTTATTATAAAAAGATGATTGAATCGAAGTCGAAAATCGTGGTTTTAGTCGGGTTTTCAAATAATACTATACAACTATAAATGTGATAGTTTTTTAGAAATCGAAACCACAATTAAACATCCATACTACTAGTAAACGTAGTTAATTTTGAAAACAATCTCACAACTATAATTTTTTGTAATCCAAAACACATGTAGTAATTATTTAGTTCATAAAATATAAGGAAAAATTGTTTATAAATATGTATTATTTTTTAAAATTTGGTTAAGTTTTTAAAATTCATATCCTGTGACTGTTATTTATATAAAACTGAAATTAAAACTAAAAATTTTAATCTTAATTATTACATCTACTAAGAAAGAAGAAGTAAAATATTATAAATTATAACATTTTGAAAACAAAGTAAACGCCCGCACATTCGATTTCGTATGATTAATTGATTATAACACAAGAAATCTTAGCTTTTCTTTATTTTCAAATGATTTGTTATTTACACAGTTGAGTTCGTCAAATGTACCTATTTAATTAAATATAATGTATTGGGTACGTTGAGCACAAAACGAACACCTTTCTTGTCAGCTTGTTCCTGAGGTAAGAGGCTTAAAATATACTTTAAATGAAATACAAACATTGAAGTTTAGTACTAACGGTTTCGAAAACTTGTATCAGTAATAATTGGCCTACTGGATCTGATTACATATCCACACTTTATTTCAAAATCTTAAATACCAATTTACTAACTTTTTCTTTTAATTATAAGTAACCAATTTTCCTAATGTTTATTTATTTATTTATTTATTTATTTATTTATTTATTTATTTATTAGTGATTTTTATTTCTATAATTTCAAATCAGTTTCAGATAATTCCTTTGAGCTTTAAGTAATCGATTCTAATTTTTTCAGTAATATAAAATGTGTGATATTGTGAATAACTATTCTAATTAAAAATTGTCAATTAATTATTTTTCAGTAGAAAAAGGTACTCTTATTGGAATCCTTGATCCACATCGTCTTTGTGTTGCAGAATGACTTTTATAAATGAACCGGTACTGTTGAGATTATTTACCGCTAGATCTCAAAAACCTATTAAAAGAATAAATTTATAAGAAAGCAGTGATTCGATCCAGTGATATAATTTAATTCTTTTTTAACTGGAAATCTTCTGAGTCTGGATTATAAATTCAGAGAAGACACTAGTCAGCAAATTAGATGGATTAAAATCAGATTTAACATTATAAAACTCGACGAATTTTACTTATTTTTTTTTTTTCATTTAACCGTTGGAATCTTATTCCTTTCTGTGATTTTTCTTTAAATTCAGATTGGATCAGCTTCTGAGGACCTTTTTCTGCACGTGCTGCACCCGAGGATCATTGAAGTTCCGGCTTCCCGTTCTCCCACCAGCCCCATCCGGAAAACCTTCCTCGATGGAATAGAGCTCGATGCGAATAGTCTTCGTTCGACTAACAAGTGCCCAAGAACTCAGTTTTGATGCCGGGCCTTATTATTCGCTGGCATTATGTCAACTCGTTCTTTCCTTTCGAAATGAGTATTTGAAACTATTATTTCGGACCGAAAGTAAAGATGTCACACGTCGTTATCGTACCGCCAATCTTCGCTGAGACCACGAGTGCTATTCCCACGAGGCTCTGTGTCTTAAATTTTCACTTTGATTCCCGATCGAAAGTGAAAGATCTTGACAGAAAGATCGATCGAGTGCAGCTGCCAAGATTTACAGTCGATTCATGATTATTCCTGATCCTTGTGCCGATGCACGCCGTAAGAGGCAGGTAAGATGAATATTCGACGATGGACCATTCATAACATTTCCCCGATTTATATTGACATTTGCACGTTTATTTACCTCGGGATTTATTTTCCTCCTAATTTCCCTTTCATTTCTATTGTTTATTAATTATATTTCAATTTTGAATCAATCCTTGTTCTCCAATGGAATTGATAATCATAAGAAAGAAGTTTTATTTCAACAAAATTTGTAAATTGAGAAATTAAGCTTTTATATTTTCATTTAAATATCTCACTTTTATCTATAAATATTCCATTATAAAGCATTCATAACATTATCCAGATTTATTGACATTCGCACGTTTATTTACCACCCGATTTACTTTCTCACAAATGTCCCTTTGAATCCTATTTCTTAATTATCAGTTTTCAAATTATTATCATTTTTAGAGATTTTTAGTAAGGCATAAAAGTAAATACTCGAGTACAGAATTATAATTTTCAAATTTAAGTCTATTTTAATTTATCGGAATAGGTCACTTTATCTATTGTTGGTGAAGTTCTAATTATGGAAATAACATTAGGCAAATTGTGATAGTCACCGAGATATGTTTAGAAAAAATCGTTAATGAACTTGTATAGTAATTAAATTAGCCTTTTCGAGTTCAATTCCAATGCACACGGATATCACAAAGTCCAAACTTGCAATGTACGAAGAAGATAAGCCTCTGTATAAACTTCGTATCAATGTCCGCTGATTTCTGTACACAAACTGGGTCGGTTTATGAACGAGATAGAAAAAATCTATCTCTTTAACCACCATGCAGAACAATTAAGAATTACATCACAATATCATCTGGTCTTCTCAGAAAGATTTTTTTTTATTATTTAGAACTGGTAATTTTCCTTAAATAATAATTAGAGCCTGGTACTTTAATAATTACCTTAATTAATTTCCTTTTACATAGTTTGTTGAAACATGTATTTGGTGCTAATTAAATTTTATCAGTTTCCTACTAGAAACATATATTTAAAAATTTTTCTTCCTGAAGATATATTTCCACTTATTTGAAATTATCAGCAATCGTTTCTACAAAGATATATAGGCCATTTGTTGATAACAAATAATAATTATGCGTTTGCTTCAGGAAAAGAAATATTTTGTAGCTTGTAGATTAAGCTATTTCCTAGATTGTAAATTAAAGCTTAGAACATTTGTTTAAAAAAATCAATAATTGTAATATTGATCTGATTAATTATTTTAATTTTTCGATAATCAGAAAGTTATGATTCCGTTAGATTACCAAATTTTGGGCCCGTGATATTGAAAGTGCGGCCCTTTTCGCAGATGTGCTGTGACGAATAATTAATATTCCTATTCTTCGAGAAGTATGCGTATCACGCGCCGGAATAAATAAGAAAATTAACGATCGATTCAAGCAAACCTCATGTTAGAAAAATCAACGCCGTTGTGGAATTTCAAAACCACCAATTATTTTACTTTGAAAACCGCAAGCCTACACGAAGAAAAATGGAAGTCAGCGGTTTTGTAACATTTACACAAATTCTTTAAACAAAACTTTTATTATAAGACAGAGTCCAAAAATACGGTAATCATTCCTAAACAGATCAGTAATGATTACCCTATTTTTGGACTGTGTCTTATAATAAAAGTTTTGTTTAAAAAATTTGTGTAAATGTTACAAAACCGCTGACTTCCATTTTTCTCCGTGTAGCTGGAACTCAAAATTATTTTTTATTTTTAAAAAATTCATAAATAAATTTATAGTAGATGCAGAATCTTTAATAGTAAAGCAAAAATTTATTGTCACTATATTTAATTTATCGGCCATAGAGATTTCATAATCTTCGACCATGACGATTTCTAAATCGATTGCCTTTTGTAGAACATTAGGACGTTAATTCGCCTCGTGTTGATAAATAATCATAAGCTTCGAATTATTCAAAAGGTCCTATAATCAGCATCTGCATTCTTTCGTTTTTTCCTATATTAAAAGAAAAAATTTGCACTTAAACATAAAAAAACATAAACTTTTACCATAATGAATTGATAAATAAGTTTAAAAAATGTTTCGCTAAATGAAGATTTGAAACGAAGATTGGAAATTAAGATTTGAGTTGAAATGATTTTCCACGGTCGTCAGATATTGGATGTACGTATTTCTAGCTATCTCGTGGTTAGCTCGGTAAACAATTAAGTAAATTAGTGTAAATGAGACTAATAGAACCACCGACGCTACTGAGTTCTTCATGTCAAAATATAGTAATACAGAATTTCATGTATGGATGTTCTTTATATGCGAGATACTTCCTCTATAGGACATATTATTTATACACATTACATAATTACACACGTGCGAAATCTTATCTCACCCCTTAAAGGAATAAAACATTTTTTAGCATTGCGCTAATTACACTGATTAGCACGTCCTTCAACTTCATAATTAATAACACAACAAAATGTTCTAAATGTTTATAACCAAATATTAGAAGTATTATAGGCAAAGTATAGGAAAGAATAGGGTTGAAAAAAGTCTAATTAATTTGAAAATGCGAGTAATTTATCCTTTGCGATAAGAATGCGAAAAAATGCGAAAAATATTCAATTTCGATACTTTTTGCATAAAACGAAGAATTCAAAATCTTCAAAATTCAATATTTTCATTTTACTTAAAAAATATTTGAATTCACATGACCGTTCCGTTTGGCCTCTGTTGTCTTTAAAATCGATTTTGAAAATTAAATTTTTGAAATATATAACTTTGAAATTTCCTAGAAAGCCATATATTTCAGAAATTTAATTTTCAAAATCGATTTTAAAGACAACAGAGGCTAAACGGAACAGCCATGTAAATTTATATGATCCTTACTTATAGAATTCAGCGGCTCAATTCTAGATAAAAATTGATTAATTCTACAGAAGGAAAAAATTCCAATTTTAATATTTGTGAAGTAAAATAAAGAAATCGAATTTTTAGATTGGAACGTGGCTCCAACATCCTTAATAAGCAATTTTTGTGTGATTCTATTTTTCAATCTGAACTTTAAAGATTTTTATGTTAAATTTTCTTTTAACTGAAAAGTTTCAATTCCTATCTTGAAGACTTTTCAGTTTGAGCAGTTTGAATAAAAGAGGACAAAGAACTCTTTAAAAAAGAATTCCCTATGTACAGTGTGAGTTTTGTCAAGGGGGTGTAAATAAGTAGAACATGCAGAACAGACATCATAATCAGTAAACATAAGATCAAGGTGATACGTAGTCAAACAAGATCATCTTTGCTCTTCGTCATCTCGTAAATCACCCACTTCTGGCATTTAATTATGCATACATTTAAAGTAAATCGATTCGCTTTAATTAATCATTTTACTTATCCCATCGATCGTTTTTCAACATTTGAAAGAATGTGTCTGCATTTGTCTCACCATGCAAACGCACCTTATGCAAAATAGCTTATTAAAAACAGAATGACTTTGGTCATTACTTGAACCTGTTATTCAATGACAGGAAGATGACAGATATATTGTAGTCCACTCACGTGATGCGGAAAAGAATAGAAAGTTTTTCTAAAGATCGCCATTTTTCGTCAGTTTAAAAGCTGACGAGGTTGTTTATTGTTATACAGTATTATTGAAGATGCTCAAAAGTATAGTTCGGTTTTGTTGTGTGGAACATTCTTTGCTTATGAAATTAGGTAAAGAAAAATATTTTTACAGAAGATTAGGTAAATAAATAACAATCATATTTTAGCGGGAGAGTAGAAACAAATTGGGTGAATGAACTTTTGCTCTTAGTAGCAAATTTTAAAATTATTCTGTTGATAAATGTATGAGTAGAAATTAGCAACTATCTAATTAATATTTTATTTGGAATACACTTTCATTCCAGTATTAAATTAATTCTTAAAGTATCAAATGCCTTGCCACTTTTCATCTAATTTATTATTGAATAAAATTATTTGATCTTTGAATCTTTTAAAGCTGGGGGACGATTATGTAACTTTTTACTTCAACTTTCACTTTCACTTTCACTTTTTGATTTCCAATTTTTGATTTTCACTTTTTTCAAATATCAAAAAGTGAAAATTATGGAAAATCTTTTACATAAACTTTATATTGTTTTATATGAATATTTGGGGACTCACAGAATACAAATAATTTACTTATTAATCCATTTAATTGTTATAAATAAATTTCATAAACATGTTGGTAAATAATCTTATCGGTAAGAAAATATTTCTTTTTACTAAAAGTGCTTTTTATTAAAGTATAATAGGAATGACATTTAATCACAAAAATAATTAAAAAGATAGTAATTACTATTGTTAAAAACAATTCTTGTCGCAGAATATTTAAATTTGAGGTTTTTTCAAATTATAATTGCCTTAAATCGCTAGAACCACTTCAGATATTCCTCAAACTGCCTTAAAGTAATACATCTTTAATAATATTTAGTAAAATATAACAATTACAATTTTTATGTACGAGTTAGATAAACAAATTCAAAATTTTGGCTAACTCTGACTATTTGCCAATTTGTTCATAACATTTTTTTATAACAATTAAGTGAAATAATAAATAATTTGTATTCTGTAAAAAATTATTATGTAAAAAATTTCAGTTTTTTCATATTTTGAGTAAAAAAACGATTAATAATTTAGTGTGATCCTTTTAAAAAACTAATTTCTCTAATATTAATCTCCAATGTAATTTTAATATAAAGGGTGAAATTCTCTGATATAAAATGATTCCAGATTGAATAAAAGATCAATAATCAGAAAATATATGAGCTGCAAATGTGAAGGATACTTACTTTAAAAAATGGATACCTGTAAAATATTCTTTCTTTATCCGCTTTCTGAGATTTCAAATTGAAGTAAGAACATTTCGTTTTCAATAAATGTATGCAGCTATTGTAAATTATTTCATGTTGCAAAAGAATAGATATTATCTTTGTAGTTGCTTCCAGTATATCTTTGAATTTACCAATAATGCGACGTAGTATCTTCATTGGAAAAGCACCACACGTTTTATCTTTCGGATTGAAAGAATGACGAACCTCAGAAGTACGTGTAATTTTTTCCAAGATTCAAGGAAATAAGGGTTTTCAGGAAGAATTGAGGAAATCATTTTGTGTCACAATCTAAAATTAAATTGTTACTGAAATGACATTTTACCGATATTAAAAAAAAAATTTATAATATTTTTAACAACTGACAGGAAATAAAAAAAAGTAAGAGTAAGAAACGTGTTAAGAAGGTTCTGAAATTTAAAAACAAATATATAAAAAATGATAGACTGACCTAAACTGAAAAAGGCACTTTTAGGGTAATTGGTAAAGCAATGTTTATTGTTATTGTAATTATTATTATTATCCTTTTTTCCAAGAAAGGTCAGAAGTCGGTTAGCGAGTGGGTTGAGATGTTCTAAGGTAACAAGTGTAACAAGGCAAAGATATTATCTTTGAACAAGGCCAATTCGCAGGCCTCGAGAGCGAATCAGGAGATGAGAATTTCAATTTTTGGTAATTGGAATTGGAACCCGTCAACCAATCCGGTTGACATACCTATTATCCCGTCAATGAAATGCCCATGCTTCATATACGCCTCACCATTTACAAGTCGTACCTTCCAATATAAGTGTCTGAAAGAAAAAACATCCATTTCGCTCGCAAAGCCCTCATCTCTTCTTTTCATTCGGTAAATTAATCATTTCATATTTTTATATACATATTCATTATATGTGCATCAAAATATTATCAAAGCATTAAAAATTGTTATAATAATAATAATAATAATTGTAATAATATTAATAATTTTTGTTACTCTATTGAAAATGATAATTTTCTAAGCAATTCCTGGAATTAATTGAATGAATAATTCAATATAATATTAATCCCGTGTTTGAAAAACCTCGTGACTTTTTAAAGTATCAAAGTTAAACAAATCCAGAAAACAGTATTTCTTTGAATCAAAGAAATATTTTAATGTTGATATACGGCTAAGGAAACTTTTCTTTGATTCAAACAAATTCTTTTTGAATTAAACAAACAGTTTCTTTAAATTAAAATAAATCAAAATAGTTTTGTTTGAATCAAACAAAATAATTTAAAAGAAAGAAAGTTTTCTTTAATATAAAGGAATTTTTACTTTGAATTATTAAAATAAAAGTTTTGATTTAAAACAAGTTTTTTTTTTCTGAGTTACATTTAATTTTATTCGGTGAGCAACTATATTTCGTATTTCTTACTTCCTGTTTCTTATCTATAGTATGTATTAACGAAGCTAAAGCAATTCTTGAAAAAAGCAGTAAACGAAGGAATTGGTTTTTTTATCAGGGTAGAGATAAATAATAATTCACATATTGAATGTGTGTTCAATTATATGCGAGCAATGCATGTAAAATACTGATTAGTGACCATTATTATTACTATTATTATTATTATTATTATTATTATTATTATTATTTTGCCTTCGGAAGTAGATACGACCTCAATTTTTATTTCATTTTTCCTCAACTATGATTATTATTGTTTTTATTGTCCTTATTTATAAGAGACAAGAAGATACTTGTTCGATTCAATGACCTTGCGGCTTCCACTTTCATTCAAGAATGCAAAATCTAGGCGTTAAATCTCAGCAGATTTTTCATTTCGCGCTGAATCATATACTAATTGAAATATTGGAAGTTCCGTGTGGTTATTATCACATGGAGGTGACACATTATTACCGTAGTTGATTATTAATGTTTTGGAATTTCTAATGGGATACATTTGATCTTTTATGAGGATAAATGCCACAATCTTCCTATAAATGACGAGGAAACTTTAAAAAGTTTTTAGTCTTTCTCTGTAGAGAAGAAATTATTGAATATCTTATTTCTGCATCAGATGATAAAATTGCATTGAAAAGATATTAAAAAATATCCTTTAAAATCCCTTTCCCGGTAAACGATGTTATCGAAACGTTTTTGGAACGTTCGAAAAACGTTTTTAATATATTTGAACTGTTGAGTTGTTAGAGAAAATAAATGAAAAAATAAAATTGAATGAGAGGGATATAAATGTGAAAATGTTGGGTTTTCAGTGACGACTTGGAAGCTCTTACGGAGGAGTTGAATAACAAGGTCATCGAGAAGAAAGGGCCAGGCTAATAAGGTAATTCGAGTGTTATTCGTGCGTTGTAAAGGCCCTGGGTCACCGATAACGATACAGGAGACTTCATATATCGAAGAAGATAGCGAGTTCTCATTGAAAGGCCATCGCAAGAGATAAAAGTCTTCTCGCGAAAGCTCTTAGGCAGTCCGAGTGGCCAGCGTGTTGGTGAAGCATTTGTGATTGAAACTGAGTTCTAATCGCCCTCAACGATGATTTCGTGACGAAGGTTTTATCGGCCTCGAGGAAGAGCCGCTTCGGGGAATAGAATTTCCTCATCGTGAGAGAGATCGCGTCCACCTTCTGGAGGAACATGTCCAAGAAGCAATGGATGGTCCTGTTGATGCTGTTCTTGACCTACCTTCTTCTGGGCGCATCGATCTTCTACCACATCGAGAGTCGCCTCGAGGTCGAAAAAGTCAAAAAGGCCAGAGAAGAGCGCATCGAGATTAATGGTGAGTTTTTTTTTTCTCTCCACATATTATTATTATTTTTTCTCTCCAATTCTACAATTTTGCCTTGCATTTTGCATTCTTCAAAAGGAGAACTTTTTTTTACCCACTTTTCTTGCAGACTTCACAATGAAAGAGAAAAAAAACATTAAACAATCGTAACAGTTAATTCCCTGAAATATGTTAGCCCTTTTTTTAATATGTCACTTGTAATTATCTAATGGAATTTTAATCTTTGTTGACGTATCCACTTAAGATAATTATACTGATAAAACGTGTTTACAAATCATTTGAAGAAATCTGTAATATCGGTTTCGATATAAAGAAGAAAGGTGTGTTTTCTATCACTTTCTTCCATGCTTTCTTTCCGTTTTTGATATATATTTTTAACAATAAATCTTGGATTATTAACTTTCCAATCATAATTATTAGTTTAAAATAAATCTTTACCTTTTGTAAATCGAATAAAGGAAATACAAAGATTTTCTTTATAAAGGTTCAAATCCATTTATGTGCATTAAAATAGAAATCAGCATAACACCTTTTTGAGAAACTAGAACAGCAAATGTTTAACGCAAAAAAATACGAGCGGCTTCAAATCAAAAGAATCTCATTATAAAATTATCTGAATTACAAATCATGCTTCATATGGCACAATCTTGTCGCTAGACAGATCGTCTCGTCTATAAGAAATGGCAAATGATAAGGATTAAATATAAAATGTGTCGATGAAAATGAGGAAAAGACATCTCTTATTTATATATCTGCATACTTTTTGGATGATTTCATTTGTTGACGTGAGACAAATAAATATTTGTTATCTTTGGTCGATATGTCGTCTAAGAATTCGACCTCTCCTTGTGTACTGATCGAATATCAAGTATAAGTTTAATAGCCCCCTGATATCACCGCATTTTGGATATTATAAAATTTTCCATAATTCGCGATACCCATTTGACTGATAAGTCCTTAATCCTCCTCAAGAGTCTTTAATGAAAAAAAAAAATCAAATCAAATAATGTAAAAGCAGGAAAAAGAAACTGAAAATAATGAAAGGAAGTCAAAGATGGAAAAGTTTAAAATCAGCCTAATAAAGCATCATTATGGAAATAATTACATGACATAAAGCGAGTGTGAATTCCAGTGAATTCCAGTTAATAAAAAGTCCTCTTGAAAAATGTGCAAATGCATGAAATACTGAAATTCTCCCCAGAACTTTTTGCTGTAAATCCCAAAGACATGAGTCGTATTTTCAAAATAGTCGACAACAGCAGATTTCAATAAATAATGACATCGTCAGCCTCCTTCCTCTTATGGTCATATTGTCAATTCGACTCGCGTTTCAAACACCGCAAGACTAAAATGAATCATAAAACAGAGGAATTTAGCTGTTTGTGAATCCTCGAACTCATGATTTGTTTGACAGCTTCTTATTTCTGGTAAATGATTCGACCATTAAGTATTTAGCTGAAGTATACTACAGAATTTGTCAGGATAATTTGTTTCTTAAATTACCGTTATTTCAAGACAATACTCGGAACAGATATTAAAAAGATATATAAAGAAAATATTAGATAATATATGTGCTTAAGTTTCTTTAAAAAAAATAATTAAAAACGTGTAACAAGTATTATACTCTCGACATGTTTCGACAATTTTTATATGCATGACTGTGCCTTCAGCATTATAGTGAATTGAAGGCTAGCTCTGTTTGGTGACAAGTCACAATGTCGTTTTGTTAAGAGACTAGCACTGAAACCAGTGTCAGTGCCATTAAGACTCTTTTACGAAAGAGAGAATAATGCCACCGCTCCTCGATCCAGAACAATTTACGACATTGAATGCCAGACAGTCTATTCACATCGATCGATATAATTGCGAGGACCATGAACCCAACCGATTTCCTGCTTACGATTATTTTTTACCCACACCCTCTACTTGATTAACCTGGGTTCGATTAAAAAATCTTCATTGCTCGTATACAAATTGTAATTGTAATTGGGTCACTTTTATAGCCACAATTTTCTTTGTCAGAAACATCTATTGAAAAACTGATCTAATAGTCCTTAAGGGGTTATACATATACACTTGACGATTTCAATTCTATCTAATTAGATTAGATTTTTATAAACTATTCAGATAAATCTCTGATACGCCACTCGCTTATCACTTACATAAGTGTATCAAATGCGGTGACTTTTAAGTAAAAGATAACAATTATTTATCTATCAAAACCGAAGCATCGAGATCTCAGTAAACACTATCGACAATATCTAAATCAATATCTTGTGAATTTGTGCTCAATAGCAGCACGCAATTATTATTATCTGGGAATCCGTTAATCTATTAATCGACGTAACAATATGACATGCCTGCCATTAATTGATAAATAATCGATCTCGCATCATTTTCACGCCTAGAGTCACCAGCTAAAATGCTGATTAAAGCATTGCAATTAATTCTTTACGTTCCTTAATTTAATTAAATGTGTCTGAGCATTAAAGAAAAAGAGAAGTTATTTATAACTTCTCTTTTTATATAATCATATATAATATATATTTTAAATGTTCAGAATCCCTTCTCTTTAAAGAATATATTGACAAGTTCGATCTTCACTGCTGGGATTTCCACCTGGAGAAGATTTACTTCAATTATAAAAATAATTTTAAATTATCTATTTGACCTCTTCTCTGTAATTAAATCTAAAAGAAACAATAAGTCGCCTTGACCTGATGCAAAATGATTTAACAAATAGTTTCAAGGTAAAATAAATTTTGAGATTTCTAAACCTTGGGGTTTATTTTTATTTCCTAAAAATTCCGGATTGCTCCACATCGCAAGCATAAATTAATTACAATGCTAATGAAGAGTTATTTTGCATCGCACGTATACGAATGAATTTTTATTATTGTGCATTTGCGCAGCTACTAAAAGAGATATTATATTCAAATTGAGTTATGTTGTTTGATTAAGTGTCCGATCTTGCAAATTGTGTGTAGATTAATTAATAGAAAATTATGCAATTAAGGGAGGAAGAGTTTGTGTATTTAACTGTTTCAAATTCTCGTTTTCTCACACTTCCACACCTGGGTATTTTTAAACTGACCAATTGAATAAACTGGCAATGACGTTGGTAAATATCAACTGATAAGATAATAGGTCGTAATTGACTGGAAAATAGCCCTCTGCCAAAATAAGTGGCAGGATAAACCTGTAGAATAATCAAATAAACGATTATATCTACCTCAAATCGAATATTCACATCAATGATATTTAAGTTGTACCATCTATACCTATATCTATGTATTGGATCATACAATTTTGACGTCAGGAATGATAAACAGAAATTGCATGATTGTTTACAATGTTCACTATGTGTTTAGAAAATGTTCCTTTGCATATTTTATGTAGTCTGCAGCTTTTTAATTTACGATTATGATTTCCTTATTGACACGTTTATCAACTGAAAAATAAACCTGGCTTCACAATATAATGAAAATTAATAAAAACAGAAAATCAATTTTTGAAACGATACCTAAGCTTTTTGTTATAATAAGTCAATGATACAAAATACTGATAATGAGACTTAGGAAGTCAAATCTATTAAATTTAAAAAATCGAGATACACAGTGACAATGTATTATACATATTTCGCATATAGATGCTTGTATTCTAAAGTAGACTAACGAGTTACTCAAGCATTCAAATTATTCAAAGGAATTTGCAATTAGAACATGTTTCAAACCAGAAATAAAATGTCGCTTCTGAAATCCAATTAAAATTGATGTAAAGAATGTTGTCTAATCAGAAAAGAAACATTTTCTTCACCGAGAATGTTCAATTTTGTATATCCACGTTAGGATCAGAAAATTAATTATTCAAATATTTACTTCTAGCCTTGCTGAATCAGCACTACATGCCAAATGATCCAGCAGCCGATCATCATCAGATTTTGCAAAAGCTAAGCAGTTATTGTGGCAAGTCTTTTCACAATTATTCAGAAGGAGAAACAGACCAGCTAAAATGGGATTTCTACAACAGTTTCTATTTCGCCTACACAGTTGTCAGTACAATTGGTAAGTGAGTTTGAGTTAGATTAAAACTCTTGAAACTCTTCAGTATTACAAGAATGTCATCATTAGGGTACGGAAATTTGGCACCGACGAACATGCTGGGTCGCATCTTGATGATATTCTACGGTCTCATTGGAATTCCGATGAATGGAATCCTGCTCTCTCAACTGGGTGAATTCTTCGGACAGGTCTTCGTCAAGGCCCATAAAAAATACAAATCATATCAGCAGGACCATAATGACTGCCAAACGAAGCACAAAACCCTGGAAACAAGAAAAGCAGGACTCGCGATGCAAATCTTTATGTATCTGATACCAGGATTTGTAATGTTTATTTTCTTTCCGGCATTCCTCTTTTCTTACTATGAGGAATGGAGTTACGACGAGGCTGTTTACTACGCATTCGTCACACTAACGACTATAGGTTTTGGAGATTATGTGGCAGGTTAGACACGCATTTCTAGCTTTATTCTTTTAACATTCTTCATCAACTGATAAATTGATGCTTTACAACATTCCTCATATTCTCTACTTTAAACTGGAACCAATTCAACGACTCTTTTCTTGTGGACTATCGGAATTGACAAATCCGTTCCACTATCTCGAGATTAGCCATCAATTTTTTGTATTTCTTCAATTCTGGTCTTTGTTTCGTTTCATTAGTTTTGCACTATAATTTTTAAACTTCTCTTTAAATATCTATTTAAATATCTATTTAACCCGTTAACCACACCCTGGGTCCAGGAGACCCGGTGTTTAAACATAATTAATAATAATTAATACATTAATAAATAAATTAATAATTAATTAATTAATTAATTAATTAATTATTAACATAATTTATTTATTTTTATTTCTTTTCATTTTTACCCTCATTTCTTCCTATTCAAAGTTCAAAATAAATACCTTTTTTTCATGGAACCCTTATAAAATTATTTTTATCATAAACTATAGTATTTAATACGCTTCCAGTTAAAATTTTAAGTGAAAATATTAAAAACTAAAAAAGTTATGAATTTTTGAAAAAAAAATCCATTTTTCCTCATTTTTTTTTCGACGATTTTTTTCGATTCTTAGAAAATTAAAATTGACAATAATTATTATGCAGCTCTCTTGAACAATGTTTAAACTATATGTCAAAAAATTTTGAAGTCATTATATGCATACATAAAAGAGTTATTTTAACGTTTTTCATGCTTGGGTCCGCTGGACCCATGTGTGTGGTTTACGTTATTTTTCGGAAATGTGTGGTTAACGGGTTAAATATCACTCAAATGATATAAATTTTTGTATTACTATAACGTACTAATAACTCCGATTTGATACATGCAAACTTGTTGGATAATTAACTGATGTAAGTAATTCGGTGGAGGAGTTTATCATAAGATTCGATAATAATAATTAAAGTTAAAAAATTAACAATTTGATTGAATCCACCAGGGCAAGACAACAGGAAAGGAAGTGGAGTTTTATTTATATTGTACAAAACTTTCCTCATCTGTTGGATATCTTTTGGATTGGGTTACATTGTCATGATCATGAGTTTCATTGCTCGAGGGATGAGGAGTAAAAAAATCGCAAGAATCGAGCACAAACTGGCAATGAATCTCAAGCACACTCAAAGCAAGATTTGGAATGAGTTTAATAAAGAACTCAGCTACTTCAGAAGAGTTTTCAATGAACTTCAATTGTCCAAAGTCAAGGTAAGTAGAACAAATTCTTCAGATAAAGAGTCCATCGATCTACAGATTTTTTGTCATATCTATTATATAATATTTTTTGTGCAGAGAGTCTATGTGGATGAATACGATTACGATACGCCAACTCCCAAATTCTCAAGAAGCAACAGCTTTCCTGATTTAAGGGAACTTATCTACGGAGGACTTGAGATACCCGAACCTCCTTGTCCTAGAAGAAGGGCTAACAGTGAAGTTGTGCCTTTGGTGAGACCCTTTCTAAATATAATCAGGACGAAAAGAATAAGAATTGAAAATAATTTGTCAAATTTTCCAGGTTCGAGTGGCTCGGGTAGTGTCCGAGACAGACCTTCAAAGAATCGACAAGAACGCAACCTTCGCAACTCATGCAATGGTCCAACCAGCTGAATTATTGGCTCGTCTCGTCAACATTCTGGGCTACATACCACCACCTGATGATGAAGAAGAAACCGAGATTAAAGAAGGTATCCAAGGCTTCAGTGAAAAGGAGATCCTAGCCAGTGAAGCTCCTTGGAATGACTCTGAGTGGATATTAGGGGGCGATAAGATTCCCTACCCCAAACCAAGATCCAGAGCCTGCAGCGAAGTCAGATTAGAAAAACCAGATATCAACTACCTCCAGGAAAATGGAGAGTGGACCTGGTCAGGACCAGCAGCTTCCAGTAAACTCCAGGAGATGATCAAGTCTCGTAGATCCACCGTCAAGGACTTCAAATCCAAGTTCCCCTCCATAGCTTTGCCAAAGTCAGTCCAGAAGAGCTTTTTGCCTAGATGGATGCGAAATTTGTCTAACAAAAAGTCATCAGAGGATTACACGAGAAGTACAGTATCAGTTGGAGAAATTGATGAACGAGATAGAGAAGCTTTGCAGTCGCAGATGAACAGAAATCACTCTTCTAGGACGTCCACGACTCGTCCTTACTTTACTCATACAGGGGCTGGAAATACAGGATTGGAAGGTCTTTTAGAGGAAACCTCTTTGGCAGATTTCATTAGGGCGCTAACTAGGGTCGGAGCTCCTGAAGATTTCTCCAGGAAACCACAGAGGAAGATGGGAACTGCTTCCTTAACTCCGCCAAAGCTTCCTAGTCTCTTTACACTTTTCTCACAGCATTCAGACTTGACTTCTGCAAGTCAGAGTCATCAGAATACTATCACAGCTGCTCACAATGCTGCATCTAGGAGGTTCTCTTTGAGGACTGTGGAAAATTCGGGTACCTCTACGCCTATTTATAGTAGAAGGAGTTTTGCACAACCTCCGCCTGTTACAAAAGGAAGAAGGTTTTCCTTGAGGCCCGTTGTGACACCAATTGGAACGCCTCAATACATTTCGCCTTATTTGGTAAGAAATGTTTAGATCTTTCTTTTTCAACCGGTATATTATATATTTATATCCCTGATTTAACTTTATTTCAATCTTTCCAGGGAAACCAATCGGAACCACCGCCCTATACAAATGAGTCCTTCAACGTCGAGTGTCCAAAAGAACCTCTGATGCAGTTGGAAGGTGCTCCAGGTGTTTCAGCCCCAATATCAATATCCACAGAAGCTCGACGATTTTCTCTAAGACCAGCTCAACTTGACAATCCTCCAATGCCGCCGGCCACTTCAGTGTCACTAAATCCTCAACCAGCCCAGCAAACAAGAGTACTTCCTCGCTGGAAAGCTGGCATGCTCCAGCGCCAAATTAGCAAAAAGAACCTTCAACGTAGAGTTCGAGCTTTCAGTCTCAGTGATGTTCACTCTGATGTTACAGATAAGAATACTGGGATCAGTCCTCTAGCCTTTGATAAATCAAGAACAATCACAACTCTCGTTGGTCAAAAGGAGCCTTCCAAATTTACAGGCAGAGCGACTACATCATCAATTCAAAAGACAGTCACGATTGTCTCTCCCCAGTATAAAGTTTCAAGTTCCAGGGCTTCAGATTCCAAACAAGGCTCTTCATGCAAGAGAGGCTATTCTGAAAGTGAAGCTGAATCAGAAACTTCTTGGGACAACGCTTCTCAGTTTTATAAGGAGTCTTCCTCGAAGAGAAATCCGTTTGATGAATTCTCTAAATCTTCATCCGAATCCCAGTCAGTGAATAAGAATCCCTTTTCCTTTAAGCTCGGATCTGATGATTATGAAACCAGTCCTTTGTCTGAAAGAAGTAAAGGAGTTGTTAATCCTAGGTTTGCTGCACTGAAGACTTATCCAAGTTCTCAAGGAGCAACAAAATTAGCAACTGTCTATTCAGATGACAGGCTTTCTTGCCAAGACACAGATCAGAGTGACGATTCATTCACCTCTGAATGTGTCATTGCTCTCAAGAAAAAACCTACGAGTAATCTTCAGAATTTAGATAGAAAGACCGATGGTAGGCAATCGTCTAGTTTGGAAAAGGAACCTACCAAAAAGGAACCAAGTGGGGAAATTTCGAAACCTGTTCAGTCAATAGATCCTGGAAAAGGTCAGGCAACTTTTTCTGCAAAAAGTGGAGATGAGAAGACAAGTGAAAGGAAAGTTTCGATTGTGTCTATTGAACCCTGGTCCGACTCAAGTAGAAGAACTTCGACGAGTTCGCAAACCCCGACTGGAATCAGGAAGAGTTTAGAAACCAAATCGCCAAAATTGTTTGAAGTCAAGGTGGAAAAAGCAGCCAGTTCTTCTGATAAATTTAAGGCAACTATTGAAGTTGGAGTCGATGAAGAAGAATCGCTAACGGAAGTCAAGGTTGAGGAACCAAAAACAACTGCTTTAGGTTCTGAGTCTGCAGCCGAAAAATCTTGTCCAAAATGAATGTGCGTTGAATATAAATAGACATTTTTAATTAGAAATATCCAGGAGAAAAGAGAACAATTTTAATTTTAGATTTTAAAACTGACGTCTAATTTTTATACATTAGCTCTAGAATGAAATTGAGTGATTGTTTGTAGAAAATAATATTGATCGTAGATGAACATATTGTTATATAAATAAATAGTTATAATAGTGAAGCTAGTTTAGATTGTAAATAAAGACGACGATTTGACGATCGTAACCGACAAGTTTTAAACACTGCGCACTGAAATATTATAATTCCAAATTCCGGGGATTATTATTGCGTTCTTATGAAACATGAACTTCGTATTGAAGAATGACACTGTGATAGAATCACGATATCTAGTTGTTTACTCGGCTGGTACGAGTTAGGTATTATTTTAAATTTTAATTAAATTCGCAGGTGAACGTAAAGTGAACAACTGCTGGAAGCGTTGAGCGTTGAATTGTAAATACATCAGTATTTTATATAGCAAAATTATAAGTAGAATAAAAAATCTACCTAGCAAAAAATGTTGTTTATTATTATAGGAAGGAAAAAATGAATAAGAAATCGTAAGTTTCAATCAAATAAATTTTTATTTCAAGATTCATTGCAATAAATAAAAAGTTTGGCTTTTTGTAGGTAAATATCGTATAACTGAGGGCTCAGCACATGAATTATCACTCGTTAAAGAACCGTGCGGTACTATGAATTAAATCTACTTCTATGCTAAATTTGAATAGAATTCTGTACTTTTCATACAACAGTGCGTCTCTGAAGTTTCTGAACAGTTTAACTCCGGCTTAATCGTTGATACTGAATAGAAAATTACTTTGTACAAAGCCCGTTGAGGTAAAGATTCATGCATCAAGAGCTAGAAGGTATAAAATGCTTACTTTGACAGAAGTTATAAATAACTTTTAACGGTATATTGACTAAGGATTTGTTCGTGAATTTGCAATCCATTTTCGAATCTCCTGGACGAGTTCTTTCCTCGGTACTGATTTCTCAGCTCTCGTCTTTACTTCCCTGAATGTGACCACCCCTTTCTCCAATTCTCCTTCGCCGATAATAACAACCAAGGGAATTCCATTCTCCTCACAATGTTGCAACTGAGCGAGGATTTTCGAGTGTTTTTTGTACGAGTGTTCAGCTTTGATATCTGAGTCCCATAATTCAGCAAGAATTTTCATTCTTTCTTCGTGGAGATTTTTCTGTGCTGTCGCAACGAAAACCTCAACTTCATTGGTTCGAGTACGCATGCCATTATTTTCTAGCTTCGATTCTAAGACGCTGAAAATCCTCTCGACTCCTAGAGATAATCCCACGCAGGGAACGTTCTTATTTTTTGTATCGAACATTCCAACCAGGTTGTCGTAACGACCTCCACCTGCTATGCTTCCAACACCAACGTCATCTCCTGGAAAATAAAATTATTTTCGAGTTATTAAAATGTACAGTGTACACTATCGACATATCTAAATTTATTCCGTTTTTAATTTAGTAAACTTACCTGTTAATACTGCTTCATAAATAACTCCCGTGTAGTAATCAAGTCCTCTCGCGAGACTCATATCAAACTTTACATAGTCGCTGATTTTATAAATATCGCAGTACTTGAGTAGCAATTCCATTGCATTTAGACCTTGTACAGCACTAGCAGATTTCATCAGATTTTCATCTTGTCTCAATTTATCGATAAGTTCGGTTTGACCAGACAGTGAGACATAAGCGCCAATTTTGTCAGCAATACTACCATCCAGGTTTTTTTCTTCCACCATTTCTTTCCGAACTTCTTCCCAAGGACTCTTGTCAAGCTTATCCACGGCGGAACAAATACTGCGGAATTGAGTTTTGGGAACACCACACGTCTCAAATATGCCGTCTAAGATACATCTATGATTAACCTTAATTAAAAAGGGTCCTAAGTTCAAGGAAGATAAAGCCTCAGAAATTATGCGAAGACATTCCACGTCTGCTATCATCGGGTCGTATTGACCAGCTATATCAAAATCCTGAAATTGGAATCATTTTATTAGCAAGATGAATTTGCAAAATGTGGGAAGACTATTTGATTTTGAATTTTATTTCGTATCTTTATAGAAATACTCACGCATTGATAAAATTCTCGATAGCGTCCTTTTGTCATTGCAGGATTGTCTCTCCTGTAAACTTTGGCTATGTGATACCTTTTGATACTCGAGATTTTGCTCATAGCCAAGTATCTCGCGAAAGGAACAGTTAAGTCGTACCTAAGAGCGAGAATTTCTCCGCCTTGATCTTTCAAATCGTATATAAGCTTCGAGTCCTCGCCATATTTTCCCGTGAGGACTTCCTGTACAGAGAAATTATTTAAACGTAACAATTTGAACGGTTTTAAACTATAATTTAAAAGTCTGTGTATCATGTCTCTTTATGAATACAAACCTTGAGTTCAAAAATGGGAGTATCAATAGTAACTGCACCGTGGCGTTTAAAGACGGAGACAATTTTTTCCAGAACTCCGAGTCGCAAAGCCATTTGTTCAGGATTGTAGTCCCTCGTGCCTTTGGGAGTTTTGAGTGTAAACTTCTGAACAACATTGTCATCTCCTAGCTGAGATTTTAGGTTTAGTAATTTGGCTACCTCATCTGATATCTAAACAAAAATAATGAAAAGGGATTGTTATTCTGATAAAAATGCTCGTAGTTCGAGTATCAACTCTAGCTTCTTTTTTAGGACAACGAGGTTTCAAAATTAGTCTCGTACCTGTGGGGTCACTACTGTCGAGGTATTGCGAAATTGTCGGGCAGCGACGACGAAATTTGGAATCATCAGGCGAAACATGATTCGAAGAGAAATACCGTAACCAGAATGAAAACGAAAAGTCCGCCTCAGGGTTGATTATCGAACTACTTAAAACATCAGACATAATTTAAGTTAGCAAGCTAGCATGCAGCCACCACAGAAGACTTTCTTTTAACTTTTTTTCAAATCAAGTGTATTTAAAAAATTTGTTTAAATCGGAATGCATGACATAAATTAATATCAAAAGTGACCTATTCAGAGTCCAGCTATAAATAGGTTTTGGGACTGATGGGAGGATGTTAGTAACCATAATCGCCAAATCCGACTATATCGCAGCTTTCGACGAGTCGCTATTTTTAGCCTAAATATTGTACTATTTAATTATAAATTTTAATTAAACAAGTGATCCTCTGTGGCAGTGCTGCAAGCCCGCAACTACTGCCTCACCTTTTTGTCTAGGTCTTTACCATCTGACACTTCAGGATTTATTAGAAGATTGACTTTATTCACTAAAGGTGAATTTTCTCCTTTTAGAGTAGCGAACTTCGAGCGTTCTGCTGGAGTATAGCTTTTCATATTATCAAACCATCGTTTCAAGTGGGGCCAACTTGTTAATTCACCATTTACATGTATACCACACAAGTCAAATAATTTAGCATCCTTATCCGTGGGAATCCAGCCACAAACATAGCTAACTTCTGCCAGATCTTTATTTATGATCGCTAATTCTGATTTTATTTCTCGTGAGGTTTTAGGTTCCTAGGAACGAAATCAAGTTTAAAAATGTAACTTTTCAAAACCAAAGTGCTGAGAAGAAATTACTATAAATAGTAGTAGATAAAAATTGTATACAGGATTATTTGTCTGCTTTTAAATCATTTCTAATCCTGGTTTACATATTTTGAGGTGTTAGCTTGTTTGCACAAATGAGTATGCACTGATATGAAATGATAATTGTTATAACATGTTTCAAGAATCTTCATTCTTGATTATTTCCGTGCTAAATTTAATTTTATACCGAAGTAAAAAATTACGATAAACGTACACGTAATCAATTCGGCAAAATATATACACTTAAAGAATTTGATAGGCTGTTGTCAAATCTTTCCTATAGCACACTTTTAAACTTGGAATTATTCAAATTGAAATGGGAACTACACAAAGTATTGTAAAACTTGTATAAATATATTCAAACTCTTCTATAATTACATCCGTTCTTAATTTTTATACCTTTCCTTAAGGATCATAATACGTCTTTATTTACAATAAAGTAGGGCATAAAATGATGTAAACATTGACATTGGCACACATAACATAAAAAAGATGATGAAATTTTTCACATCATTTACAAATTATTTATATTTGCAAAATTTTCACTAAAAAGTGCAACCCTTCAACAAAATGAAGTAAATTTTACATATAATTAGTTAAACCCTGTAGAATTCCAAGACGGTTTAATTAACTGAGCCAAAATAACAAAGAAAATAACATTTAATAGTTATAACCTAAAAGACTCTGCTCCAAAACATTTCAAGAACACAACCAGAATGAAATTATTAAAAATTAAGTTAGATTAAATGATCGTGATGAGATCAAGAAGATAAACGTATCCGAAAGGTCAAGACTGGGAAAGAAACGGCAAATATTTTAGAACTGAAACCCTGTCAATGAAACCGGTGATCGAAATTAATTCCTTTCGCTCAACTTTCTAATTAGAGAACAATGACCGAGATCATTTTCTTGGAACGGGAGAAAGTCGTGTGTATCCAATTTCCATTGAATTGACAAATTTCTTGTAAAGATTGACTAAATACGACATCGTACTCCATATGCATTGTGCGATTCTGTACGGATCTGGTGAGCGTAATCGATTAATCAAATTACGGAGTAGAATGTTCAAATTAAAAGAAAACTTACATGAGCAATATCTGCCTTTTCAGCTTTTAATTTTCGCACAAGATCTCCTTGTTGTTTTATCTGCTCAATCAGTTTTGTCTTCGTTTCATCAGCCATCGCGCACCACGAGGTTAAGTTTTTCCAAAACTCTTCAGTCCAATTCCATCCGTACCACGTGACAGACAAACATCGACTGTGCCAAGGAACGTGGCACAAGTTTACGCGGAAAACCACCAGGCGCATGACCTGCTCGCGAAGGCGGGCTTGACAGTAAAATTTAGAATGGATATAAAAGATAGAGTTTGTTTTTGCTGCGTTTTTTCTTCATTTATCCGGGAGTGTTGTGAATTTTCGATAAAAGTCCATTCGCGACGGTCCATTTTTGTGGAATTGCCACACTCAGATCTTTTTAATCTCACTTACACGAGGTACAACTTGTTTTCATATTGTTTTCATAGATTTGACCAATTTTCATTGTTTATTCAATTATTTTTTACTTTATTACTGTATGCTGAGTCCTTTTGAGGTATGCAGTGGCGGATTTAGGCATGGGCAACATGGGCTACTGCCCAGGGTGGCAAATTTTTTGGGGCGGCAAATTCAGGGAGACTAAATTTTTTTTTTGAAAAAAAAATATTGATATAAATTCCAAATTTTCAGTCACGACATAGATGTTCTTTCTCCAAATATTCGATGTAATAATCAACATAATTTTCCAATTTATATTGATGATGGGACATATTTTCAATTAGTAAAGAGGCGGCAATTGAAATTTTTGCCCAGGGCAGTTTTTTTGCACATACGGCCATGACAATTCGTTATTCCGTTCAGTGCTTTCAAATACCTGCGCATGCATTGTTTTGACTAATCGCTGGAGAAATTCTCTCATTGGTTAATATTTTAGGCGCGCAATTCAATTTTGAATCTCGCGCCAAATTACAGCCAATTGCAAAATTTCTCCAATGCGTGCTGCGCGCGCAGGCTGCATTCCGCTTCGTCACTACTATTGGGTCTCATAAGATGAGGGTGGGGGTCAGACGGAGAGGGGGAAAACAGAAACCGCAGGGGGTCACGAGCCAGTGGGAGATTTGAGTAGCTCAGTACGCTCCCGACTCGCGTGGAGTTCATATTAAAAAATACTAAAATCGCGCGCGTCGCGTTCGCGATTTATCCGGTATTTTATTGTGAAGTGCTTTTATTCGTACTCGAGTTTATTACTGGGCTCCTTCTTGGGATTCATCTGCTGATTGGTGGCAGTCGGGTGGGAGGAGTAGGGAAATCGAGGAGCTCAGTCACTCTCGATTCGCGTGGAGTCTACATCGTGAGAGTCAAAAACCGCGCGCGCCGCGCTCCCGATTAATCCGGTAGTGTATTGTGAAGTGTTGTGAAGTGTTTTTATTCGTACCCGAGTTCATTACTTGGATTCTTCTTAGGAGTCTTAGGACTCATGTGCTGATTGGCTTGAATCGGGTCGTCTGGGGGAGAGGTGTGGGGAAACCGAGCTCAATCGCTCTCGACTCGCGTAGTCTAAATCTTTCGAAATAATATCCGTAATAATATTAAAGTGACAGTTTCGCAGTCCTTTTTTTCTATAGTGATGTGTTTCTAAGTGTCTTCTGATGTTTTGGAAGGGGCGAGTCTACTGGCCATTAGGATGGATCAGTCAATTATCGGAAGGATCGTTTCCCAAAAAGATTGTAGCTGCTGCTCCGAATGAACAAGTTAGTATCTCACCTTTTTTTCCAAACAAATATATATTTTTTTGAGTATAGTACTTCTAAATATCGGGCGATTTAATTATTTTCTCTGGTTTTGATACCTTTTTTCTCTTACCACATTTCGGGTGCAGTATTCTATGGTGTTAATTATTTCGATTTCGTAGAAATTTTGGAGTATTTGTGGATTTAAAAAGAGTTTCAAAAGATAACTCAACAAATTTTAAGAAATTTCGTATTTACTTCAAGATATTTTAAAAAGGTTTTGAGAAGTGACAAAAATCAAGGAATTTTCAAGGGCGAGGGACCGTTTACTCCAAAAATTGATTCTTCGGGATTCTATAACTGATTATGATTCTACTGATTCTATTAATTCCCCACTCTTTTGACTTGATACGCCTAATTCTAATTTTTTCTCTCAATTGAATCAAATTATTTTTCCATCTTTATGGATTTTTTA
>CAJFCP010000112.1:718730-770758 GCA_904066005.1 Synergus itoensis | reverse complement strand
TAATTTCCCACTCTTTTGACTTGATACGCCTAATTCTAATTTTTTCTCTCAATTGAATCAAATTATTTTTCCATCTTTATGGATTTTTTAAATGATTTCACTTGTCTGTTATTTCTTTTGATATCAATATCAAGTATCAATATCAAATATCTTCTTTTATCGTAAATGCAAAATTTTTTATCTTTTTTCTAATTTTTTATCTTTATAAGTATAAAATTTATTTTCTGTTTTACTTATTACATTAATTATTATTCATTAGTTGATTATAAACTTATTCTGATTGAATTTATCATAAATTAGATAAAACTAAGCAATTACAATTTAATTATACATAAAAACTATCATTGAAATTGATTTGTTACTGAATTACTAAATTTTAAGCAGCGCTCTATTTATGAAATTCTGGCAAATAAATTATATAAAAACTAATATTTCCCATACTTTAAAATATTTCTGTCTATGTTTTATGGCTAAATATATATTCTTTTAATTATAAATTTGAATTTTCATATTAAAAAATTCTCAACTATCTGTCAAACACTCGTAAAATAATACTTTGTGTCTAAAATTAATTAAATTCCTATATATGAAGATTTATTGAAAACAATTATTTATTTCTAAACCTTATTCTATAAACAATACGGTTGAAATCCACTATATCATATTCATTTAATTAAAAACATTCAGTTACGGATTTAGGCATGGGCAACATGGGCTACTGCCCAGGGCGGCAAATTTTTCGGGGCGGAAAATTCAGGGAGACTAAGTTTTTTTTTTTATTTTTGAAAAAAAAAAGAAATATTGTTGCCATGACTAATTTAGTTGCCTTGACTAATTTAGTATTAGTCTACCATGGCAAATAGTAATTACTAGAATCAACATAAATTTTCCAATTTATATTGATGATGAGACATATTTTCAATTAATAAAGGAGCGGCAATTGAAATTTTTGCCCAGGGCGGCATTCTGTGTAAATCCGGCACTGGAGGTATGCAATAGTGCTAACCTCTCAATATTGTATTTATGTATTGCCAATGATGCCTGCAAAAGTTCTGAACGTTCAAAATGAACAAATTTTGGAGTTGCTTGTATTTCAAACTAAGAAAAATAATTCTGCATGAACGTAAATTGTAATGTCTATTGTTATATTTAGTTGGAGCGATATTTCTCGATTGGGAATTGAGAAAAAATATTTCGTTCATTTTAACATTCAAAACTTCTAGTACATTTGCCAATATTTCTGATCAAATGATGTCAATTATGAAGTTATCAGGGTTGCCACATATGTTAAGTCAGGGTAATATTAGGGAAAAAGAAATTTGTCAGGGAAATGCATTTAAGCTATGTTATTTTTGATAAATTACATATGTATATATAGCTTTTATAATTTATTTAGCATACTTATAAGCTTTCCAAAGATTGCAAAAGATTTTCAATAATTTTAAGGGATTTTAAGGGTGTTGGACCAAGTGTTGAGCTCAAAATTCAATTCTCCATTTTACTCAACGAAAATTATAGATAAATATTTTTTCGCTCTGTAGCGCTAATCTTTTTTCAAATATAAGACTGTGTACAGAGCGAAAAAATATTTAATTTCGGTACTTTTTGCATAAAACGAAGAATTCAAAATCTAACTTCAAAATTGAATATTTCCATTTTACTCAAAAAATATTTAATTTAGATGTTTTATCGCTCTGTACGTATAATTCTAGTTAAAAATTGGTTAATTATACAGAGGGAAAAAATTGCAAATTTAATATTTGTTGAATAAAATGAAGAAATCGAAGTTTTAGATTGGAACTTGGCTCCAATGCCCTTAAGCTAGGTAGCTTATCGTAGATATCGAATTATAAAAGTATAATTTTTTTAAAAGAAGAAAAAACTTCCTAGAAGGAAAATAATGTCTCTAATGCTATAATAAAAACAAAAAAAGTCCGGTTCTAGACATAATATCCTCTACTTTCTAAACTTGAATCAGTGAAATTTCACTGATTCCCAGTCAAATTTCACTGATTTTCAGTGAATTTTCTCACGATTTTAATTAATGAAAAATTTACTAGAATTTAGTAAAAAGTCACTGAAATTTTCAGTAGTTTAGTGACGATTACTGAAAATTTCTGTGACTTTTCACTGATTCTCAGTGAATTTTCACTGAATGAAATCTTGAAAAAAGAGTCACTAAAAATCAGTCAACTTTCACTGATTTAATTTTAGAGAGTAGGTAATCTAGATAACTAATCTCTTTGTAATTTTGTAAGATACTTTTTTTCCCTCGCTAACTTTCAATATTGGCACCAATAACTTAAAATTTTTCTAACTAAAGTATCTGCGTTGTAAAGAGGTATAAGTTGACCATTCACTTGTTAAACCTTCACTTTTTTCGTTTCCTAGCTCTTTCACCGGTTTGCATAGTTTGAGATTCACAAAATTTAACTGAATATTAGAGTGAGATTGTATGCAAAAAGGTGGGTAGGCCCTAGGTTGGTGACCGGGATGGGGGGTAGGGGGGGTGAATTGCATAAAAAAATTGTCATTTTAAAAACTGCTATTATTGATTTAAAATAAATAATTTATCATATAATAATTACTATTTTTACATTATATTTGAAATTTTCTGGTTTAAGAACCAGTTTTAGGAATTTTTGAATTCCAAAAATCTTAAATTCAAAGAATTTACAAAAAAAAATTTTGCGTTTTAAAGAAAAGGTGGATAGGCCCGGCCTACCTTGAAAAAAAGTTAAGCAGGCCAGGCCTCAGTGGCCTCCATTCTCAGGCCTGGCTGAATATATTAAAAGATTAGAATTAAACAAATAACAAAACACATAAATTTGATATCTTTATTATTTTTTCTTTATTAAATGCCTACTTTTGTTAAAACTTCATAATTATTTTAGTTAAGTAGTTGTGAAAATTAAAACTTGAAAATATGGAAAAATATTGACAATATTATAAATGCAGGCCTGCATTTGCAGTAGACTTCGACTGGGGGCTCGACTAGTTATGGTGTGTAAATACTTTCATTTTATGGACAGTTCTTATGCAACGATAGATCTCATTATCGGAATCGGAATTTACGTACCAGCTGGAACCTCTATAACTTTCATTTACCTTGAAATAATGGTGTTACACTTTACCTATCAAGTATTCCTAATAGACTAATACGAACGTAAATGCAGTTCCTGTCCATAACGCATATAAAAAAAAAATAGAAATAGTATTGCATGTACTAGTTCCACTTTAAATTAAATGATATAGTACCATAAAATTTTGTTGCACTCATGATAAATTAAATCGCTCCCCTTTCACTTTTCATTAGAGTAATCTAATTTATGGCTATCTACTGTAACCACTTAATTTTTCAATCAAATCATGTTTAAGGGATAAAATAACAACGAAACAAAGGACGTATGTACATCTAGATAACTTTTATTAACCAATATAATCGTTATCGTTACAAATTACGCGAATGAGACATGCGCGTACGTGCCATTCAACGGATACAATGAAACGTTAACATTACAATCAATGATCTTGTGAATGAATGAATTAAACGTTCTTTATCACTATTTGGATTAAGAACTGGTTACTCGACAACATGTATGCATTTTTTAATTACCTTGTTCTTTTATATTAATGTTCAATTGTGTTTTTGTATAGTTGTGAGTATGAGTCACTTGTGCGCGTGTGTGTACAAACTTTGATAATTATAGTCGAAGACATCAAAAACTTGCTACATAATGTTAAATAACATCGCCGCGGATTTGCTTCCTGGAGTCTGGTTATCCATATAAGTTTGCAACGTTTATAGTCACTATAACGTATCCTATATATATATGTACGTAATGGTCACGCCTTCTTTAAACTTTCATTCGATTGGTTTGCTGCGAAAAGCATTAAAATTGCACCTCCACTAGATGTAGATTATCAAACCTGACCTTGGTCTACAAAAGCTGGAGAACGTACGCACTTACTCACACTTACGTTTACAGTCAGGGATGGGATTTAAGCGTAATATAATAAATCACCAGGTACAGAGCATTGTAAAAGTTATAGAAATATAAAACTTATAAAAAAAGAGTGTTGTCAAACAACGAACATTAAGTATAAAAGAAATAGAGTATATTAATAACAGTAAAATATATGACAAAGCTAAATACTTTGGTAAAGCAGCTCTTATAGGAATGAATAAAATTCTTCATCCCTTTTATATACAATACCTAGAGAATATTAATAAATATATCATTAAAAATTATTATTTGTTTCAACTCAAAAATCAAGTCAACCAAGAATCTTAAAACCGAACTTGGAAAAAGTTTCTGGAAAACAAAATAATGACCAAATCTGAATACAACAGAAGTATGAATTCAAAATCCTAAATTTTCTAAAACTATTCGAATCTAGATTATATTGTGGTCCATTTAACCGTTATTTTCATAGATCTGACCTTGAAAGAAGTGAACAACTTTTTGTCAAGAGAGAATTTTGACAATTGGTCAGAAAAGGGCATAGCTCTAAAATGAATATTCAACTGCTGATTTTTTTCTTGAAAAAATCGCTTTTCCCATCTCTGATTCGCTCAATTTCTGCAAATCCACGGCTTTGTTTGCTAGGCTTAAGTCTACTGTATATTTAAGATATCGGTGTACTTATACAAGAATTTTCTCACGATACGGACATATTACAAAGACGTCGTTGCCGAATGAAAACGTCGCACTCGCTCGATTTCATTCACACTTTGCACGCACACTCGTATAAGTCTCACATTCGCGAGAATTCGTGGAAGGATTTTTGGGTAATTTATGACTGGACCAGTTAAAGGGGTTGGATCTCTGGATCTATGATCTTTCTCAATAATTTAGCTTTTTTTTTTCTTTTTTTTTTTACCTTGTCAAGGTTGGTCCAATGTGGCAGTGTATCTCTCACGGGTACATAACCGTGTTAACGAAAGATTATGTAGCTACGTTGTCATTCCACTGATCACATTATTATTCGCGCTTTTTCAATACCCATGATACACGCAAGTCTCGGTCGCAGAGCGTCGGTGAAATTATACGATGATACAATAGCTGCTTACGAAATAGCAAAAAATGAGAAAAAAAATAGTGAAATGGCACGTTTTTCGTTTCACGAACGCTCTGTCCTATTTAATTTATTGATATTTACATCGCACTCAGCACTCAGTCGCGCAATCAAATGCATTCCTTTCTCATAATATATTTATATCTATATATATATTTATATAATTTATATCGTATATTATATATATATATATCAATAGTGTCATTTCGGGTATGTACGTATAGTAATACTCGTATGTATAATGTACTTTAACGCGATGTTTGCGCGATTTTTTCGTATCAATAATAATAATAATAACCTCTCGTTTTTCATAAATCTAATAATTAAAATATGTAGACTCGAAAGCTATGTAAGTACATACTTGAAGGATGGAGAATACGAGGTTGATGAAAAGGAGGGGTGCGGAAAAATTCGGCAATATTTCCTAATGTGAATCTCTCACAATGGCCTGCCGAGACAATATTCAGTATTAACGACGTCGAGAGTATCATGAACGATCGATTTTACTGAAACGTCCTTAGACACTAATCAATAGTTAGTAATTTATCTTTTCGTGATTGATGAATTCGTCTAACGATGTATCGACTAACATACTCTACAACCTACCTGTTGCACTTCCTGCCTACTATACCTAACGATATCTATTATTCATAGTTAGCTTTTATTAATGACTGGATTCTGTCTCTTCTCGTATCCTTATTGGTGATTTATACGCGATCAGCGCTAAAAAAAATAACTACATTCTCTATACACACTTTTCGTCAACACATCTTACTCCTCATTCCACCTCTCTTAAATCTTTTCATTTTCCACCTCGCAACTTACTGAACCAACACTTCCCAATTCGCCTCTCAATTCTTGTCACGCGATGCTACATACGTAAGACAGTGTGATAAAGTATTTGGAAAAGTAGAAACAATTTTGTACTTTGCGATGCGCAGTGAACACAGAATTGCGGGACAAAACAAATCAAAGAGCGTGTTTCTCACTCACTTTTTTTTTTCCGTAAATTTGCGTCCGCGTTAATTTGCCTTGTGTACACATGCCCCTCTGTTTTTTTTTTTGGCAAGGTACAATCACAAATTTTCCTTCATTTTCTTTGTTAAAACAACTCAATGAAATTGCCTCGTCCCTGCATCGAGTTATGAAAGTTTGAACAATCAATCTCGACACACGACGTGGTCAAGGTATAAAAGTAGAAAACACGACAATAGCATAAAATTTACTAGTGATGTTCGCGTTAAATAAAATGCGCGCTACTCTGAAGTGTTTCTCATATTTAAGTGTTGAAGCCCGGATGATATCACCCGTAATCGTCTTGGAATTCCACATCTTCTTTTTATCTGCAAAGTCGACCAGAATTCTGAATCCGAGTTTAAACCTCTCTTTTTTCGGTGACCCTATAGAAATACTGTTCTTTCTGCTTCAGCAGTGGACTTTAAACTTCATTTCGAGGTCAGTCCGTATTTCGCTGACTGAAAGAATAATGAAACGAGTAATAATCTTCAGCCCCTCGCTTGAAAGGGACTTTTTCGTTCGTTGTAACTCTGGCGAGTCAATCGGTACTTTCTTCTATCGGAAATTGAAATCCTATCTTGATCCTCCTCTCAGCTTTCAAAACGAAAGAAAACATTGACCCACTGGTGTCTTGGGCGAGTCTCCGCAAGTTAGTTTCTCTGGTTATCTTTAATACTCATCTTCAATCTTCCTTAATCCTCTGTAATACTTGTCTTTAATACTTTAAGATCTAGCTCTCCATGTTCTCTTGCGGTCGTGACTCAACCCTTTATGAAACGAACGATCGATTCTCATCATATAGTCGTTGTTTGTTTCTTGTTTACTCGAGACGTGCTTTGTAGCTGGTCTTCCAAATCTCAGCAAGCGTGACAGCGCTGTGGAACCTGTGGAAGATGCAGAGTGGCAAAGTGACCCTTTGCACAATCGCCCAAGCAAGGTATCCATAGAAGTCGAGTTGAACAGGGTTGAGGTTGACCTTGTGAGCTTCAAATGAGTAAATTACCCACATCGTAACGTTGCACATCAGCAGGAAGGTGACAATCTGTCGGCCAGGCTTGCTGCGGTCGTGTTCTGGCAAGTGGACTCTCCTGCGTGAGACGTCAGAGATGAAGAGCATCTGCAGGACCACTTGAGTCACTGCTAAGAGACCAGTGATCATCACTAGAAGATTTGGTTCATGGGTGAATGCAGAAAGAGAGCCAGCTATTACACTGAAAGCGGCATAGATGAAGAGACCGAAAGCGGAAACACGGAGTAGAATGTCGTTCAGGTCGCTCTGTTCTTCAGCCTTGAACTTCAAGCTCTGGACGCGAATAAATCCAATGATGATGGCGATTATTGATAGAGCCATTAGGAGACAGTGTGATGCATCTGCTAAGTAGATTGCCAGAAGACCCATTCCACGGTTGCGAATCAGGACGAAGAAACAGATTAGGCAGATCAAGGATCCCACCAAAAGAAGCAATCCGAAGAATAGACCCTTGCTCGCTCCAACGCAATCCACTCTGCCGTGTCCTGCATAATTTATAGAGAATAATAGATATGGTGTTAGGGATTCTGCAAGAAACCTACCCAGATAACAATGAATCGATCAGAATTCAAAATATAATGCAAAATCGAACCAAAGATTTAATTCTACAAAGGTTGAACACTCGGGAAGGAGTTAACATAATTGAGTTGTTATTTGGGCAAGGTTCACTAATTTAGATTTTATTCTGATCTAACGTCGTACGATCTTTTACTGACCAGTTTTAACAGTAGGCTTCCCCGTAGTTGTCTGTTTGGATTCTCCACTCTCGTTTACGGACGGAGCATTTTCGCTATCACTTGGTGGTTCATCCCCTATTGGAGGGAAATGGGAGAGGTATGATAATGAGATCGGTTCGAGAGTGGTGAGTAGTCATTAGTGACGGGGTTCGCGGCCCTCAATGGATTAGGTCAATACGGGGGGGCCTACTGTATTTTAGACAATATTCGGAATATCACCACTCGAAAGTAACGCGTTACAGTTGGGGAAAAACGTTTTCTGACTAGTTCTTGTAACCTATTTTTTCTGTTATCATTCTTCGATAATGTAAATTAAAGTAACGCGTTACTTCCGAACACTGTTGTTCGCTAAAGCTCCTCTTGCTTAGTCAAAAATACTCAGAACTGACTCTAATCTGGCTTAAACATTGAAGACTGTCCTCAAATTTGCATCTAACTACAGGGGTACATTCTACAATATCTCAAACAACTGTTTCTCAGGAGTATATACGTAATTAATATAATAGGAAGATTTAACGAACCTGCATGTGCAAGAGCAACAGCCCTTCGTGAGAGCATCGCCTCTAGACGACGTTCCAAGTCAGCTTCTGCCTGGCGAGGCCAACGAGGATGACGTCCAATATGTTTCCACATAACGTAGATCACAGCAGCACCAATCAGACTGTACTCGATGATAAATGGATACAAATACGGCGCTGCGTCCTGAACTGTAGTACCCATGATGCTAACTCGCTCGCAAGAATTCTTTTTCGATATGTTAGCAGTGAGAGCCTCTGCATAAATTCCGAAATTCGATCCCCAGTAGGTGGTGTCATTATTGGAATGACTCGGAAAGCTAGAGTTGACCTCATAAGACTGTGGAATGTGGTTCTTGCTAAAGGATTGTGGCGAGTCGAATAATCCTGCAACAAACTGTGATAGTGTTGTTTGCATGGTTGTGGTTGTTGTCGTAGTTGATGGAGTTGTCATCTCCCTCCATGTGTTGTTACTAGCAGGTGCCAGGGTTGTAAAGTTTGTGAAGAAGGTTGTTGCAGCTGTTGTTGTTGTTGTTGTCTGTCTAGTGGGAATGGTCGGGAATGGTGTAGTTGTTGTGGTGGTGGTCGTGGTAGTCGATGGAGTTGTTGTAGATGTGGTTCTCCAAGCAGCAGTTGTTGTTGTTGTAGCTGTCGTGGCTGCTCGTGCAACAGCCCTTGCTGTAGTTCTAGCAACTCTTCCTAAAGATGCTACAGTTGTCCTTACAGCTCGTATGGCCGTTGGAGGCTTCATTGTTGTCAAATAAGAAGGCAACCTTTGCAACTGACCCATGTCACGAGGTTCATAGCCTAATATTCCAGCAGAGTTCTTTATGGTGTGATCCTTGATACTCGCTGTAACAAAACATTTTAAAGTATTAATAAACTTGATTAAAAAAGTGTATACTTGTTAACATGTTCTAAGAGAGCTAGAAGTAATTGAGAGTGCCTACCCAATAGACCAATCTCTTTTTTTCCGAGTGTTTTGTGATAAACGGTGATGTCCTTCAGAGTTTCTAATACCAATGTTCGAATCCAAACACAGAGATTTGTGGCCACTACGTGCATAAGACCAAATCGAGCAATCACTTTGAACCGGTGGATGTTGAGCTGCAAAAGAAAGTGGTGTTTGTTTTGAATTCTGTTTGACTTCAGCCGAAGAATCAGAGAGTATTGACGAAATAACACACCCTTGAGTTCATGAAGATGAAGTACATCTGCATGAAGGTAAAGATCATTTGTAAAACGGGATTCACTCCTTTCAAAATCAGATAACATGGTGAAGTTGGCAAAACTTCAAAGAAAGTTCCGAATTCCAGTCCATTGTAGACCATTGTCCCCAAACCGAATGCTAGAAAAATAATTAAAGTCTGAGAATGATAAAAGCTGTATTTCCGGTTTATAACTGAATTGATATTGATGCTTTAAAGTTACCAATGGCGCCCATTCTGAGGAAAAAGCTTCCATGGCTTTGGTCGTTTTGGGTGGTTTTGCGCTTTCGAGTAACCACAGCCGCTTCCACGTCTGCAGGTTCCTGAAATAAACAGTCTTGTGTTAAACTATAAAGTGAAAGATTTATATCAGCCATTTGGCACATAGCTCTCTATTCAAGCTTCCGTTGTTATATCATACATTGACTTTGTGTATATAAAAGCACAAACGATAGGGATTACAATTGAGTATACAAGTTTTAAATTTAGAACCCTTGATAATATTTACGATTTTTACGAAAACGGAATAGGGAAAAGTTAGTTTTCAATTTATTAAATTAATATAATTTCTCTAAGAATATCTCAAGCTTAGAAATAATTTGATAGTATTATATTCTTTGAGGAATCAAAAAGAAAACACAAAGTGAGGAGGAGCTCGAGAAAAGACTCATATCCGGTTTAACAAAGCACAATGGTCGGATTATTTATTTTGAGTTTCACATAGTATCTGATCTAAGGCTTCAAGCTGATCCCCCTTACGGAGCCATAAGTGGTAAACTGACCTAATTACGTAACTTCTTAGTGTATTTCTCTTCATTCGTTTTGTAACTTTATCTCTACTTTTCCAGTTTACTAACTTTGCGAACCCGTATAAATATATTTCGCAGTAAACCACAAGTTGGTTGCTATTTTAAAGGGATATTTCTAGAGTTTAACTGATTTAAATATGATTTTAGATATACCTTCTTTTTCTTTTCCTTCTGGTCTTTATCTTTTTTATCTTTCTTTTTCTTATCTCTGTCTTTTGCTTCTTTAGATGCCTTTGGTGGCCTTGGAGGAGGTGGGGGCGTCTCAACACCCCTGGAGCAGCAGGCACTTTCCTGAAGGAGGAAGCAGAAGACGTAGAGCAGGAAGAGGATGCTAACTCCATAAAGGTAGGTGAAGAAACCTTCGTAATAGTATGCAGGTATTCGATACGTAACCACATCGCTTATTACGTAGGCAATACACATAACCACTAGGAGCTTTGCATATATAAAGCTCATGATGATGAAGAGAGACGTTCTGAAACATAAAAATAAACAACACTTGAGAATTCTTATTTTTAATCAGAATTTTTTGATTTGAACAAATTGGTTTCATGGTTTTTGTGCAGCCAATACAGTAAAGTCGGTAAAACCTCTTATACTTCATTTTTCTGTTAATTTTTGGGACTTAGAGTGGCTTTGTTCAAATAAAGGATAATACTTTATAAGTATTAAAATAAAAAAACAATTTCGATAGTTTACTAAGAAGACATTTCGTAATATTTGTAGGTTTTAAGTTTGGCATAGAGGCAAATTAAATTCTTACCGTTTTTTCTTAGTCATTGTGACTCTACTGCTGCGCCTTCTCGGCAGAGTTCCGCTTTTATTTTCTTTTGCATCAACAAATGGAATTATTTCTACCTCCATGGCACTAGATTTTTAATTTACTGTAAATCATAAATTTATTTTGTCTGTAGACATTTTGAGATCTTTTAATACTTTCCAATATTTAAAAGAAACACTGTTGAACTCATTTTTCAAATCGAAGAGGAATAAATTTAAACGAAAACGTAAAACAGAAAGAATCTCACGAAGTTCTCGCCTTCACGTTTAAAAGGAGACTGTGGAGTTCCAGTGAATTAGACAGCCGGAGATCTATTTTTGAATATTTCTTATCCACAGCCTCGCCCACTATAATATAGTATATTATTCATGCGAACCTTCCCTTTCTGATTTACGAAAAAAAAAAAACATCTGTATTAAACAAGTTCTTCTCTATTTCAATAAAAATGAATAGAAATAATTAATTTAAATAATGGTGTTCAGTGAACTCTTGATCTTTAAACTCTATCTCTTGACATTTGTTGCTTCCCATAATTAAAAATGCCCTTTCATCGAAAAATCATTTCCCTGGAAAATGATTGAATTTTTCAAGCTTTATATAAACTGCCCTTTCTGAGCTCTTTTTGTGGGTAAATATAAAAGAAGCTTTAGGCTCTAGATATTTTTTATCAGGCCTGAGATTTTCTTTGGCAATTGATTATTTAAATAGAAATCATGAGTACAGTTCGTGAATTATTTATGGTCACCAAAAATTGAATTTATTAGAGGGAGTGTTTATTTTCTTGAGATGTAGATGAGATATTTTTCTTCTTGAAGTCGAAGACACCCTTGTCTTCAACTTCGACCCTTATTTTCTATGGGCTTCGTTTATCAGTCTTGCTTTAAGATCACCTTGCCTATCGACTTCGAAACACCGCATGGTGCATCTTTGTCAACAAGAGCTAAACCACCCTTTGTGCTGGTGGTATTCCAGGGGTTGAGGCGCAGACTTTATTGTGTCCCACACGAACTTGTACACTCGACTCAAACATTTTTACTTGCTCTGATAAAACCACCAACGCTACGAATAAATATTTGTGAGACTTCAACATCAATTCTTTTCTTAGACATTTTTCTTTATTCGACTTCTGAATCGTCCAAACAATAGAATTCAATCAAGGTTTCTCAGTCACTTTTATTTCTGATTAACTGTCCGCAATTCCCTGGTGGTTCAATAAATTAAATTAAATTTAGAAGAGTATACAGATTTCTGTAATAGTTATAATAATAGTTGTAATAATTATAATTTGACTGAAGCTTAATTGGAAGTCCCCGGTGGTTTGTTTATTAATCTCCAGGGTTCTAACTTGTTGACACTGGATATAATTAATTTTTAATAGGAAGAAACATTACTTTGAATTATTTTGAGAGAAGCTTGTCTAAGATTAAAGAATTCCAAGAGAAATCTCAAAGTGTCCCAGTCAGCTTTATTCATTCTTGGGCATGAAAGCATCATAAGTGGAAATAACAGACTCCGAGCGCGGTCCAGGCTAGCTGGTCGATATCTCGAAGTACCTACTTTCAACGCCTGACTTCGCCCCCTCTATATTCCATAGTAGTTGAATACGGTTGAATACTCGACTCTCCATTTCTCTATATTTTTCTCTCTCTTTTTTTCATTATTCTATCTGCTTTCTATTGTATTATTCGTCTAGCTTTTTCGTCCTGAGGGAAAAATTTCCATTTTCATCCCTTCCTCTTATACTATTTTGTGATTCGAGGGTTCGTTTGGTTTCTATCTAGATCCCCACTCTTTTAAATTTTCTATTTCGTAAATTGCTGATTTAATTTATTTCACTGGTTTTAGTTGGATAGGCCAAAATTTTGTGCTATAAAATTCGATGAGATAAGCTTTTTCAAGTTCAGGTTTCCAAGTTTGCGAGCTATATTAAGTTTACGAGTTAGCGAAAGAATTTCAAGTTTATGAGCTAGTTTAAGCTTTTTACATTCACGAGCAATTAAAGTTTTTTCAGCTTACGAGCTAGATTACATTTTTAGGTTTATGACACAGGGCCTTTAATTTTTTCAGTTTAAGAGCTGGATGCATGTTTTTTTAACTTTACTAGTCAGATGAAGTTTCATGTAAATTTTTTTTTATTTTCTGCTTCAAGAGTTCGTTTAAAGTGATCTACTTAAAGTGGTTTAAAACTTGAGATAACTTGAATAAGTTAACACTCGAATCTTTAATAACATTCGATTACTAATGAAAATGTCGTATTTGCAAATATATAAATTAGTGTAAAATAATATTTATCTGCAATATATCGATTCTAATAATAAATGAGAATGTAAAAAGAGTAATGGATATCCAGTATCAAATTTCCTCAAGAGAAGCTGCCTACTAAATAATTTATAATCCCGATATTTCAATATGTAAATTAAGTAGACACACGGGTCAAATTTCAATTCATTAAAAATTAACAAGTGGATTCCCCGTTTTTTTGGTTTCATGTAATTTTATCCGTTTAAAATATGAAAAAAGTATGTACACTTCACTTTATTGATCAAAAGTAACAAAAGTATAATCATTACTTCTAAAATTTCACACACTATAAAAAAGTCTCATCACTTCTCGCTGCATTTTTTCATTTTCTTCATTTACTCGATTATCATTTTCACGAAAAAAGACGAAAACCGAATGTACCGACGCCTTGAAAATTTATTGTTAGCACTTTTCATCGCGAATTTAAACTTTCCCTTTCGGCGTCATTATTTTAGACCATGCTTCAGTGAGCATTTCACGAGTGATAGGGTCGAAGTCAGATGAAGACCTTCGAAGCTTGCGATCGAAAGTCCCGCTTTGAAAAGCGAGAACTAACGATGCTTCGTACTCGAGGGTTGAGTTGCAACTGCATATTGAATGTGATCATGTCTAACGACGCTATCCATGCTTAGGCGTGGGGTCGTGACAACATTACTGCGTCTGCGAATGTAATTCGAGAAGACACTGCTTTGCAAAAGGTTCACGCATACGTCGCATATTGTTATGAGTGTTAGCCTGCACTCCACTTTCCCATCTAGATCAATAACATGAAATTAGCAGCGAGCTAACAGTTCCTCCAGCGTTTAAATTAATATCATTCACTCCACTCGCAAGTCTTACATTGATAATAATTTTCGGAAACGCTATCATGCTTTTTTAAGCAGTCTCTATCCCTACCGAAATGATTCGTATATTTATGCCGACATTTCGATACAAATAGTCGACCCCTTTTCATCCCCGATATTTTTACTAAGGAAATATTTGAGAAACCTAAAGATTTTGGTAAACTTTCCCCTTAAAGTAAAAACAGGGTGGCGCTTGTCAGAGAAGTCAGGGAAATGTTAGGGATATACGAGTAGCTGTCAGGGAACATATAAATTGGACTGTTAATAATAATAATAGGGAATTATTGTTTATTTAACAGATTTAGAAGATTTTAGAAGATCTCCAAGGATTTCGAGGAATTATAGAATTCCTAGGCATTTTTTTAAGATTCTGTAGGTTTACAAAGATTTCAAGAAATTTTCAATCATTTTAAGGGATTACAAGAGATTTTTATGATATTTAAAAAATTTCGTGGAATTTTAAAAGGATTTCATGAAATTTGAAGAGATTTTTAATAAAGTTTAGGGAATTCAACAAATTTTAAGGTATTGTAAAGTTATTTGTGGAATTGTAAAGGATTTTAAGAAGCTTGTAAGAATTTAAAGAAGTTTTGACATTTTTAAATTGATTTTAGGAGATTTTAATGTTCCTCATCGAATTAAAAAAAAAAAAAATTTTTAATTTTTATTTACAAACGATTTTGTGTAATTGAAAGGGAAATTGAAGATTTGAATCTTGTGGCTATCCTGTAAAAACCGTTGCGGAAGATTTTTGCCAGGCTTGAGTAAAATTCCAGCTTCTCAGATGAAGAGTGATGAATTTGAAAGAAACTTCTTTTACTTCTGCCTGTTTTATTTTTGTGATAAGACATGAATTTTCAATTGCAGAAGTGCAAATATACTTATTCAAGCTTATGTTAGTCACTTGTTAGGGGTTGTTGAATGTACTCTATAGGTATATAACGGAACTATGTAATTCATGAAGCGCCATGTATGCATATACGTACTTCAGAGGTGAGCTAACGAAGTACGACGCATATGGAAACGCGACTCAAATACAAGTCTCTTACCCTGCTTTCGTTTCGTTTCTAGAAACTCGTTTTCCCATTAACTGTTTTTAAAACCATTCGCAGCGATTCTTTTACGCAGTTTCCATTTTTCACACACTCGGATGGAAATCTTTTGATCTGCACGTTCATTGGTATTTGGGAATTTCGTTTATTCTTTTACGACGAATATTTAGACATTTACACAATTTGGACAAAAATTTCCGATTTTGAGACGCGAATTAATCTCAATTTTTTGATACTTTCAAATAGAAAGATATTTACAAATTTACGGAAAAAGATTGAGAAAAAAGTCTATAATTCATCGTATGGTTTTATCGATGTGTTTCCTTGTGTTTTCTTCTATTGCTTGTTATTATACCTTTATTGTCTCATTATCTATTTTATTAGAACACGCGGCCTTTTATTTATAAAACTACTATACGTGCTCGTGTTCATCATCACTCTGACGTTACACGTGTATCATTTCACTCAATGGCCGGGAAACCCTATTAAATTTCTATCTTCACAAGCTGACCCTTGTCATAGTTATAAAACTTTTCAAGCTTGCTCAGAAGTTTGATAATTAAATTTTCATCAAAGATAGATTTACAAAATAATGCTGAAAGTCTTTTTAATCAACTTATTCATTTCAGATATACACTACCGGTGCTAGAAGTTTGGGTTTATCTGTTTTTCAATGATCGTTTAAGTTCTCTTAAATTTAATTATACACTGTTAGAAATATATTGAAAATTCAACTACTTTTAATTGAATATTCAACTATTTGGTTGAAAATTCAACTATTTTTTATTTAAAATTCATTCAGCTACGGTAATTGAATAAAACTTCAACTAAAGTGATTGAAGTTTTTTTTAACAGTGTACATCAAAGATTAAGTTTTTTCTTTCAACTAAATTAAAAGTTATCAAAACGTCAAATTTTAATGTTTTATAAAAATATCAATAATTTTCGAAACAATGAACATTTTTTAAATTTCTTGGACTCATTTTTAAGGTAAATTTCTATGAAATCTGATAGACTTTTTGAAATAATTGTACAATTATTACCCTGCATTGTGTGAGTACTTAAAGTTGACGCGAAAAAGTTAGTCATATTTGTATATGTACAAGAAATTTTCAAAATGTTCGTTATTTCGAAAGTTATTGATATTTTTATAAAGCATTGAGATTTGACATTTTTATGCAATATCTTCTTTAAAAATTCATAAAGTGACTTCGTTCTCGGCTCATTTTAAGCGTCATTTTGATAACTTTTAACTTACTTGAAACAAAAAACTTAATCATTGATGTAATTAAATTCAAGAGAACTCAAACGATCATCGAAAAACAGGTGAACCCAAACTTCTGACCGGTAGTGTACATAATTTTTTTTCAAACTCTTATTTTTGTTCATCATCCTGAAAAATGTTATAGTTCTTTTCTATCCATTACAATAAAAAGTATCCAAAAACTGGGAAAACCAGAGTTTTCCCGTTTTACGATACTTAAAATTCTTGCAGCATCTTTTAAGCAACTAATCTAATTAGGGTAACTGTTCTAAAAATTTAAATCATTACAAGGGGAGCTTACTTTTTCGCGGGGGTGGATCGCACGTTCTTCAGCTCCATCTCTTTATTCGCGGCATTGTTCTTCTCAGCGTTGTCCTGCGAATTGGGTGGTGCATTTTGCGGATTGAGAGGTCTCGTAACCGGAAGCGTAGCCGTGTTGTCGCTAGTGGCTGATGCCTCCACCTCAACGGTAGCCACTTTACAATCGCCGCCGCCTACCATCGCGATCTTGGGTCAGGTTTAACTTCCGGACTCCACCTAACCCTGCACAAGAACCCAGCTTGAAATCCCGAGAACCTTCCAGGATGAGGTTCGGGGATCGGGGCATTGGGGCGAAGCGGAAGCTTCACTCCAATGTCGACGACCGGCGCGCGCTGCTCCCGCCATTTTGGTGAACCCAAAACTTTGTCCTCTCTTTTTAATTCTCGACCAACACACCGCCCTTCAGATTTCGCTCAATACGATTTCTAAAACCAGTATCCAAATCACGTAACCTTCCCCAACAACCTCCCTTCTCCCTGAATAATTCTCCCGATGAGTAACTCGGTTCGTGACTGGCTCTATCGAATCTGGAGCTATTCAATTTTCAAACCTAGGGTCGACACCCTCTTTACCACTGTTGAATGGGAATCAGAATAGTCTGATGATGGTTCGTGATCAGAAATTAGGATGTAACGAGAATGATGAATTTAATGAAAGATGAATTTTTTTCACTTGTTAATTTACAAGAAGAGTTATGTCTGAGATGGTAGTTGATGAAGTTACAACTTAGGATATGACACTAAAAGAGGTCTAGATATTCAGGAAATCCACTCTGGAGAAATGACCTATTGGATTTGGAAGCGTTGACTTATTGGACAAGAAATTCTACTTTCAAAGCCTGGGGGAATCCTAGGGTCTTAAAGACGTCAAAGGACCTGATAATCCAAGGGGCTGGTGAATCCCATTTAAAACGAAATGGAGTTTTAGGTAACCTATACTAAGGTCTCAAGGGGATATACATTTCTTTTTCCTGGCGTTCCAAATGGGATTACGAGGAACACTTCAGAAGATGCTCAAATGTACCAAATGTACCAGGATCAATTCTAGATGATGAATCGAAAATTCCCGAATAGTTAAGTCCACCCTAAGTTATGTCCACACCCTACTCGAATTCAGTGGTCCATCCACATGGTGAAACAGTGCAATTTGTGAGAAAGGTACTTGAAATCAAGGTTGGTTTTGCACATGAAAGGCATCAACCGAAAGACACAACCCCAGATGAAAGAGCCACTCTTCGGGCTTGCTCACCCTTGTTCTTGCTTGCTCTATCCTTTTTTATTTGTAAGCCCTTCTGTCCTGAGAAAACCCCTTGGATTTTCAACACTTCTTAGTTAAGCAGAGTGGGCGAGATTGAGAAAGAGAGGGTGACACAATAGGCAAGATGATAGAAAGGGGAAAAGGGAAATATTATGCAAAAGGGACACAGATGATGGTCAAGCACGAACTCTCTGATCTGGCGCACTCGCTCGAACGAACTAATTGAATCCGAGCACACGAGGATCAAACCACTCTCGCTCCGATGACTGATGACGACTATGTTGTCGAGAAACGTCGACGGGATCTCTCACCTGGTCAGTGGCTCTCGCGGTAACTGCACCCTAGTTTGGGAGTAGAGGGTGAACCACGGTAAATGAGAAGAGAGAAATAGAGAGGAAGAGAGAAATATTGGGGAAAAGAAGGGCGGATAGGAGAGAAGAGTATGAAGGGCGATGCGTTGGAAGAGAGACGCGTGAATCGTGTCGTCTATCCTTAATCTACCTGAATGACTTGGACTACGGATGAAAGAGAGGGTAATTTTGACGATTCGAGATCGCCGATCACCCTGACAGAAAAATGAAGATCCACTATGATATCGGAACGCGATGAAATGGGGGCCGAATCACGATCACCGCCCCCAGCATCCCGGAGACTGAGGCTGGCCGGGAGGTCTCTTCCCGGGCAGCAGCAGCTTCTTGCACAAGCGCAGAATCCACCCCATGATTTCCGTCGTATATCGTTTCGTTTATATCGTTGCGATTCGCGAGTCAAGGGATGCCGCGGATCATGTACCCAATTTTGTAGAATCAACGGTCTCTGTATTTAGTCAATCAATTCTGAGTTGGGAAGAAGGATGATTTAGAAGATAGAAAAACGGGATGATTCAAAAGCAGGATTCAACAGAATTGGATCTGCTTTTGATTTTTTGTCTAGGGTTAGAGTAGCTATAATTACAGAACGTGATATGATGATGGGTGGTTTCTAGATCAAGGATGAGGGTATGTGGTCGGTGAAGTAGGTCAGTTAATGAGAGAAATGATGATATGACAATTTAGCACTGGACGTAGTTTACAGATAAACTCTTTTGAATGATGTAGAACAGAAGGTGTACTTCCGTTCGATAGCACAGGCCAACAATTCTCAGAACCAGAGACCAGACCTAGTATACCCGAAGGCTTTTGCTGCGCTGAATCCGAATCCGACCTCAGAAAAATTCCAGCACCCTCAGTTTTCGAGATATTCTAACCTAAAAGGGTTAAAAACCCGTTATTTTGATGTTTTCGAGGCCCCGTAACATCGCGAAAAAATTTTTTTTTCACAAACTGACAACGGCATTGTAAAGAACTACTCTTCACCTTCAAAATGCGATCCCTACCTTTTTGATAGGATTTTTCATAGCCGAGATATGGCGGATCCAAATATGAAAAAATGAAAGATGACAAGATGACAATTGTAAGATCATAGGTGTCTTTGCAGTAGAGTGAAACAGTGCACTAAGTAGAATCTATGATCTTACAATTCATTGTGATTTTATTATTATCGCAAGAATCTCTTGTCATCTTCATTTGTTTCCCGAACATAACTGTCGCTCTAGCGCCATTTCACTTTGCGATATTCATTTGTTCGTTTTCGTGATTCTACGTGTTTAATTAGTAAGTTATGATTCGTTACAAATGAACGATAACGATTTTCGACGGAAATATTTTGTTCTGCATCGCCAACCATACCTGTTTCTTTCGTTGCTCGGGGTACGAGTTGCGGTTGTTTATGTTAAAGCGCTTTAAAGTAAACATAGATTAGATTTCTACGAAAAATCCTATCAAAAAGGTAGGGATCGAATTTTGAAGGTGAAGAGTAGTTCTTTACAATGCCGTTGTCAGTTTGTGGAAAAAAAATTTTTTCGTGATGTTACGGGGCCTCGAAAACATCAAAATAACGGGTTTTTAACCCTTTTAGGTTAGAATATCTCGAAAACTGAGGGTGCTGGAATTTTTCTGAGGTCGGATTCGGATTCAGCGCAGCAAAAGCCTTCGGGTATACTAGGTCTGGTCTCTGGTTCCGGACCTTTGTCAAATTTTGTCGGCCTGTGTAGTCTTTTATACACAAAGGATGAGAGTCTGGAGCAGTAATTTACGATCCAACTATTTTAAAACTCGTTGTATCGGAAGGATGTCCAACAATTGATGCTGGAAGTTAGGAGTATAGTTCTGATTTATGGAGATTGGAGTAAAGGTGCATATGCATATAAATAGTCCATCTGGGATATTACTAGAGGGGAATATTAAAACAATGAGATTGTGAAGTCTGAATACTTTTGGGATTTGCAGTGTTGATTGGGAGATGACTCATTGACTCATTGTTGATGAGTTCTTTGGATTTTTGCATTTCTTTATAGTGGTTTCTGAAGTCTACTTTATTAAGGGTTTTTCCATTATTAAAGTGGAAGATGGATCTGTTGTCTAGATTAGTGACAAGTCATAAAGACAAGGATAGACAGTGTGATTGATGATTTAGATGATAATGCAGCAAAAGATTGTATGTTTCATTCGAGGTCATCTAAATCCAGTGGAGTTTAATATGATTGATTGTGGCAGATTGATTATGGGAGAAAAATTGTGACAGATATTGACAGATTTTATTGAATGATTTAACGATAAAAGGGAAACAATTTAATACTATTCTACAAATAAATTTTAATAAATGATGGGGCAGGAAAGGGTTGACCTTGTGTCACATAATTACGGTCATGGGAAAAAAGAGGGTTAAATCAGTTTGAATAGGTCACTCGAATTACTGACACGGGTAGATTGACAACTTGATTGGGGCAATTTGACAATGATGGAAAGTAAATGAATACAGATAGATTAGGGCTGATATCAGAAATCGTTTGTTGAACAATAGACACCAGTTTAGAGCCATTATTGATCTACAAGTAAACCGTTTAATGTGATGGGGATTTAGGATGCAAGAAGATCAGGGTAAGATAGTTGCATAAATGATTTGATGAAGGGAAGATAAAGCTTTAGGACTATTAAGTGATAGAACAAATAAAAAGGATTCTATTTGTTCGTAGAAGTCATCTAGATCAGGATCCACAAGTTTAAATCTTTTTGTAATTTGTTGATATGGTTATGACTTTGTAATAGAGATTCACACCAAAAATTTCTCTGTATTTTTTATTGGTCATGAGATGTGATCTTGTCTATATTGTACATAACTCTAAAAGCTGATCTAAAAGTCCTTTGTTTGAAAATGCCAAGGTTAGCGAACTTAAAAAAAGTTTTTAAGGACATAGGGGAGCTTGTAGTACAACTTCCTCCAGCTACATGTCACTTTTGGCTCATATAGTATTTTGGGATCTATTCAAACCAGACATGAATTCCGTCTACCTTGGAATCTTCTGATGACCTAGATCTACTGAGATAGGACTACTTTCATACTAATAGGAGCGATTAAAGAAGGATCTTGTCGATCTGAAATCATAATCATAGATTGGTTTGCAGATACTGGTTTGGGATCAAGAAATTAATTGATGCAGAGATTACTCTCGAAGCAAATCATTTGGAATTCATCATCTGTATTAAAGAATGTTCAGCAAGGATTAGCAGACCTTGCAAATATATTATCTAATTGTGAAAGACACAACCAAACAAAACCGAATGGGATCTTGCTTTATGAATACAGAACGATGAAGAAAGGTTCCCAAACTTTAAAGAATTGTACAGAACCAGAGGATCTTGAAAGACATTGCACTATTATTTGTACCCGCATCTTTCAAGAAATATTCACATCGAAGCTGAACTCAGTCTATCTTGAGATTTTCTGATGAAAACCCTGTACTCGAAAGCATCCTAATCAGCTCCAGGGACATTCTCTAGAGAAGAGCTGCCGATCTCGGAACGCGATCGAGGTCAAGTATCGGTCCAGGCACATTCAAGTCGAGCCGCTGGTGCACTTGCACCGTGGAGAAGACGTTCACGAAAGGGGTTGGGGGGTGATGGTAGGTGAGTCGAGGTTGGGGATAAAGGGGGCAAACTGCTCCGCGATTCTGCGACCCACTGACCCGCTCGATAACGCTACCACCCAGGTCACTGACCTTTCCCTCGTACAAAATTCGAACGGCGCGGCCCTTTCTGGGTTCGATGTCCTAAATTCTTCTGTTGTGCTTAGACTTATAACCTCTCGTGGCCTTTAGAGGGCCATGACTGGACAGTTGTCTTTATTTTACAGCCAACGATTCCAAGAGTGCTTTTATGACGAAGATAAACACTGGATCAGATTTTCTAGAATATATTTACACTTCTTTCCCTAGAACAACGAACCTATTTCAAAATTGATACTTCAGATTTCTAATTTTCCAGTTCTTCGAAACTCAGATTTCAATCATTGTTAGGGCGTTGCCTCGCTTTTTTTGCAGGTCAAGTGTTTTAGTTTTTGGATGTTGTAAATCCAACATCCAACTGTGGAGTTTTTAGTCTGTTTTGAAAATTCTTGGGCGGAGTGGTTGTTAGATGAGATTATTTTTGCGAGACATAAGTCATAATGAATAATCTACTACTATCATATTCCAAGGATTGCAACAAAAACCGAGTCTCACGCACGTCGAGTATTGATTTCGACCTCGCTGGCAGTGCTGCCACGATTCCGCGTCCTCGGAACTAAACTCGAGCCACAAGGAAAAAAGTAGACGATTCTACTTAAAACCTTTAGTTTTTTTTTTTTATTGCATTCTTTGCATTGGAGCACGTATTTAAAGTGCATCTTTATTTAGAGTTTATTCAAAAAATTCTTTAAAAAATTAGTTACTTCACCTACAATCCGAAGATGAACAACTTTTGTTTTTTTGAAAATACAAAATGTCGGTGCCAACTTCCCGCATATTCAAGAAAATATGATATCTATTCATGTAGTTATTATTAGGTATGGTACATTGGCTTGTGTCTGTTTCTAAAAGCTTTGCACATTTGGCCATGATCAAATAAAATACAGTAAAGTAAGGTAAGGAATGACAATAGCACACGGTATTCCCCAGTGGTTACCCATCCAAGTACTAACCGCGCCCAACGCTGCTTAACATCCACGATCCAACGAGAAATGTTGCTTTCAGCGTGGCATGGCGGTTGTCTTTATTGATGTAAAGCAATGGGATTAACATGACGCACATGGGATTTGAAGATCATGTTCAGAAGATTTGTTATGATTAATTTTTATATAAATTAATAAATTATTTTTTAAAAATATTTATTATAGAGTTTTCCAGAGAAACCTTCTGAATTCACATTCGAGTTCAATGGACCCTCTGGAGGAAAAATTGGAAGGTTGCCATTCGATTTAATTATTGATAGTTATACTATTTAAATAAAAATTAGGGATAGACAATGATCAGAATATACCTTTTTGGAAGTCTTTAATTTTTGATTAAATAAATTAGAGTGAATAGATCGTTTTTATCTGAGATTTTATTAGAGATGCTAGCTTTCATTCTCTTTCCCAAAATTAGTTTTTATCATAGTAAAATTAATTAGGGTATATATATATAATATGTGGCTAATATTGGCTCTAGATTTCTCTCTTTCTTAATAATATGGTAAATTTTTGCCAACCAGGAAAGTATGAAGATATTGACGATTAAATCGAGTGTTTAAACGAGTGGCAGGTGACATCGAGTGCTCATAAATCTCGGGAGAAACGTCCTTGGGAAAATTACGAGCGATGCTCTAGTTTAAAAAGCTTGTGGGTTCAGCAGGTCACGCATTGAATAGGATGTTGATAAATAGACTCTGTGCTTGAATCAAGCACAACTTTATGTTTTTAAACGTGTACCAATTATGGTATACTTAAAACTGGTAACTGGTATTTTAAAGCCGTCAGGTAAATAAAAGCCAAAAGTTTTCTATAAATATGATCTTTTAGAATATTTCCTATCTAGAGATAATGTTCTTTTTGTCATTATTCTTGTATAAAAACGAGGGAGCGAAAGAAAATTTCTTTTGCATCAAAGTTCTTTCACTATCTCTTAAAGGTGTTTCGGTACCACTCCATTAGTTCCAATTGGTGGTTAACCACTAGATAAGGCGCCACTTCAGCCAAGAGAAATATCAACGTCCTCAGAGATTGAAGCCTTGAGGCAGAATTTTAAGTCGGTGTTATTTTATTACACTTTCGAAAGGATTTGATAAAATATTTCTGCTTTCTCGAGTCTTGTTCAAAGAGTGTTTTCAAAAATTTAGAAGTTATATTTAAAATTCTTTCAAATTCTATGATAGTAATTAAAATCCCTTTTATATCCTTCAAAATCTATTAAAAGTATTAGAAATATCTTCAAATTCCATGAAATTCCTTAAAATTACACAAAGATTTTCAAACTCGTAAATCTTCTCAAATCCACGTTAAAATTCATGGAAATCTCTAAAAAAAAAATCCTAAAATTTTTAGATTAAAAATCTCGTCAAATTCCATGAAATCGTTAACGATTCTACAAAATCGTTTAAAAATTAAAAAAATCTCTTATTGATATCTTTTAAAATTATTAGAAATCTCATAAAAATCCATAAAATCTAAAAAATTCCACAATATCTTTTAGAAATAAACTTTCTTGAAAGCCCTTAAAAAATGTACAGCTTTTGAAATCCTTTTAAATTCTACTAAATCTTTGAAAAATTGTAAAAATCTTTTGAAATCTCTCCATAAAATTCCATGCCAAACATTAAAATCTCTTAAAATTCCCATAAAATTCTTGAAATTTTACGGTAACATTTAAAATCCTTTTATATCTTTAAAATCTGTTACAACTATTGAAAATTTTATCAAATTCCATGAAATCCTTTAAAATTCTCACAAAATCTTTTAAATATCAGAAAAATCTCTCGAAATCACTTAAAATTATTTTAAATCTCATAAAATTTCTTAAAACCCCATATTACTCTTATACAAACCTTTTGAAATTAATTTATTAATTATGTAGTCATAATAAATTAGTTAATTGTTTATTTTAAATATTACTATAAAACTGCTTTTTTAAAACCAAGATTTTCGATATATTTTAAGTTTATCATTATCATTATCGATACCTACACAACGACAAATCAGGAGTGTGGAATAAGCGTTACGATATTTCGATTTCGACTCAATCATCTTTTTAGAATAGATAGTTCGTCTGAATATTAAAAATCAGGAAATTTCTAGGACTAAGATTAAAAGAAAATCTCGTTGCCTTTTTCCGTCTCTCTTATCTTTCTCGCGTAATATATAAATATTGCATAGCACGTGCATACTTTTGGTTAACGAAATCGATAAAGTTTTCTCGGAGGTAGTAGTGAAGATTGGCTGATCGAGCCGTACTTGGAGTGACGGGAATTCTCGTAGGTATCGAATAAGATTGTCGTTAAATAATGTAAAACTCCGCTGTCTTCGGTTAAAAGTTTCAAAGAGGTACTCACTTGGCATTCTTTGGCAACATGCCATTGGTGGGTGCTGTGTGCGTGGGTGTGAAACACAGGGGTTGGTTATTCGCATTTTGTGGTACTAGGGGTTGTCTGGCGTGCGCCGGTGACGTGTGAGACCCGTAGCCGTCGGAATTTAGCTGGAAAAGACAAAATAAAAGGGTTTTACTTTCAAAAGGTTCAAAAACACAGACTCCTCACCATCCCATACATAATCTTTCAAAGCATCTGCAATTTTACTCGCACCTCAAAGGGCGGTTATTCGACAGTCTTTTTTCAATTTTCGCAAGTCGCTGACTTTTCTTTTATATTTCACTTTTCTCGAAACCACTTAAACCGATGCAAAATTAATTATTTACTTTTTGAAAGTACTAGCAACTATGTTTATGCACATCTTTTGTAAAAGATGTGCAATTCCTTTTCCAATTTGAGGAATCTCCATAAGTTTCACAAAATTTCTTAAAGTCCTTTTAAAAATCTTTAAATATGGTGAAATTTCTTTACATTTCGTAAAATTCCTTGATACTCCTTGATATTCCTTAAGATTATTGAAAATTACTTAAAATACCATGAAGTATCATTAAAACTCTTAAAATTCCTGAAAATCAATTGAAATTTCGTAAAATCCCTTAAAACTCCAGAAAATATGGTCAAATCCTTTAAAATTACTTAAAATCTCATAAAATGTCATAAAATACCGTAAAATTAAAAAAGAAATAAAATAAAAAATCCTATAAAAATCTATAAAATCCCAATAACTGGTAAAATCCCTTAAAAGTTCTGAAAATCACAATAAATAAATTTCACAAAATTTCTTAAAATATATGGTAATATCACTTTTTTTAAAAATAAATTCAAACAAAAATAGAAATATAAACAGAAAATGTAAACACCTTTTCCGTAAATAACTATGCATAAATCTCTAATAAATTAAGCTTTCTAATGTTGATTTAGAATCTTTACAGACTATTGCTCTCAGTGCATAAAAAATTCAAATAAAAATGGATGTTGTAAAATATAAATAGAAACTTATTGATTGAAATGAGGTCGACGTTCTCATATACAGATTTTGAGTTAGATAAGTAATTATGTAGAGAAATATGATACATGGAAAAAGTTTTCCGGTTATATATTTACGTCTTGGCGTGTACATAACCGTTTATATATATATGTATAGGCTGCTAATTATTGTTTAGTTGTCAACTGTTTATCATTCAACAGCTGATATGTCTAATTGATAAGAGTCCATGGTTTGGTTAGAAGATTGATGGGAATGATGAGAGTTCAGTCTATTTTATTATTAATGAACCAGGATTTAGAAACCGTTATTTACCTTGACTACGGTTCCGATTAAGGAGTCAGGTGGCATTTCTGGCGGATCAGGAATAACCCCTGGATTTGTGTGGGCTGGGTAATCGTTGTGCAAGTGAGCCTCCTTTACAGGAGTGCCACTTCCGTCGAGACGCTCCATGTCCAGACTGTCGGTTGGTGTCGGCTGCGAGAGCAGACGCTCCTTCATCTCGTGAAGATACGGACAACGTTGCATCTCTTCGAGATCGCGAGGTCTCTGTTGTTCTAAAAAATTAAAGACATTAATTAGTCATTTTCAAAATTGAAATCGCGTTTAAATATTTAAAATCAATTAATAACGCTACGAAGCTTAAAGCAACCATTGTTTTGAATTAATAAGATAAATTCTAGATTTACGTAATTTTATATTTTTTTATATTAAAGTATCCTACATTATTCTACTATAAATGGGAACTATATTTATAAAGCGATATACAGAACAGCTGAATCATTGATTAAACTTGAAAAACTAGTGCACACATCTATAAACAGTATGAACACTGTCCCCTTTACATTTCACTTTTCTCTCAATTTTATTTCATTCGTTCATTCATTCATGCGTACTTGAATGTTAGTATTGTGAAAGAATTTGTTGTAAACAAACACTGGAAGTGAAACAATTTTTTTCATTGTGAACGAAACTTTCTAATGTTTAATTCAATTAATTTCTATGTTTACTTTTAAAAACTTTTTAAATTTTTATTTAAAAAATAGTACCGCCCACGGGGGTCCTCGATTTTGATTCCGAAAACCATGATTTAAACCACGTTTTCACGCGTTTTGATTTGCTGATAGGTGTCTCGTTCATGTCATCTCTCGAAAAATGCAATTCACTAAAAAAGACACTTTTTTAAATATGTTTTTTTTATTTATCTATTTATTTATTTTGAAAATGAAATAAGCGGACGATGCATCTGAAACCCAGTCAATGAGCTTTGCCGGTCAATCGAACGAGACTGGTGAGTAATAACGGCATCGAGGATCACGATGTGTTTACTGTCTTTCACGAGACCTGCTTCTCACTCTCTCCCCATAGCCTAAGATCACCAAAGAAGGCGTCGCGATTGGCGATCGTGTGATCACGCTCGTATATCTTTCCGTTCGATTCTTTATTCAAAAAAACCGAGACGAGACATGAAAGCAAATGTGAAATGTGACATACGTAGAGGATTTTATAAAAAGTCTAATTAAGTACCCCAGCAGAACTTTCATTTCGTTGAATTACCGATTTTCAGATCGGAATAAATTCAGCATCTCTGAAAACCTTAATTGCAGAATTAAATCTGTAAAAATCGGATTTCGTAAAATTGTTTTACATTAATTGCGATTGTCCATTAATACTGGAAGAAAGTCTATCAGAATGAACACGCTCTAATTATCCATATTCATATTAATTTCACAGATAAATTTAAAAGCTGTTTTAGAAGAATGCTAACTTTCAGAATTCATCTATAAGAAATGGATTGATTGCAGAAAAAGTGGTATGCAATTAAATTAATGAAAAAGCAGTTTTACGCTCATTAGAACAGTAGAGTGAATTGATTTCATCGATTTCTCCAATACAAGTTTCATTCTTGAAGGATCCGGTACATCGCAAACTTAGCATAAACTTTTGAATCGAATCTTTCTTTTTATATCAATATTGTCCGAGATTCTATTATTATTTTGGGTAATTTTCAAAATATTTTTTAGGACGGTATTCTTTTCTAAGTCAAGGATGGTTTATATATAGTGATGATTTTTAAATTGTATAGGGATGATTTAAAAAATTTTTTTTTTCTAGAGGGGCTTTTAGATCTAAACGACTTTTTGTAATTCAAAGTAAATGACCCAAGTAAATGGTTTATCGTGTTTTGTTTGAGTAAAGCGAGGATGTTTACACAACAGCAACCCTAATACGATCACTGACCTATCCAAATCGAGCTGAGACGATGGTCGCGTCGCGATGCTCACTGGAAGCCCGACGCCTGCCTCGATGCTCTCCTATTCTTACACGTATGCATATCCGCGAAGCAGTAGGTATATTTAGAAATCCGCGAGGCTGTAAGGGTGGGCTTTAATCATGATCCACATGCTCGGCATATATCGCAAAGGCTTTCCTATTCACATGTCGCTTATATACGAATGACACGTGAGTACACGCGTTTGCGACCATGGACCAGTCTCTATATTCATGCGCGAGCACGGTTCAGCAAATACGGAATTATTTCCCTTTTTTTTCTTCCACTATATTCGGCGTCCTTCAGCTGCCGATGATGCATTGTCAGCAAAGAACGAGGCTGAAAGCGATCGATGCTAAGATCTTTTTCATTTTTCCCAATTCCCACTACATACAACTTTTAATGTAGGAATTAGAGACCCAAATGAAAAAAGCTCTTTTCATTTTCGATAACAATCACTGAAAGCTTTCGGAATGAAGTAATTAAGGATCTCAGTGCATAAATTCTGAGAGGAACTACATTAGTTAAAGCTAGTGTAATTTAGGTGTAATTTAGGATACGGTTGTTTTCTGAAATTTTGACGGGTCTGTAAGGGTCCGTAAGTTTTGAACCGTCCTATCCTCCTATCTTAAAAAAGTGGTGTAAAGAAATTTCTCGAAAATCTCGCATACATTGTTGTTACGAACCTGATTGGTTTTTTAACGACTTGAAATTTTAAGAAGGAAAATAAAATAATCACGCGCGTTTTGGTTTGCCCTCGTTCTTTAAAATTTCAGGAAAAACTTAGAAATTCTTTAAAATTTGTTAAAACTTCTTTAAATTCATAGAAACCTCTTGAAAATCCTTAAGGATTCACAAAAACCTTAAAAATCATTAATCTCTTAAAATCTTTGTTAAAATTCATGAAAATCTCTCTCAAAATTCCTACACGGAGAAAACTGGATATTAAACCGTAATATCTAGCTATTTAATTATGGGATATATTGATATTAAAACTTAATATCCAGATATTAAAATATTGGATGTTAGAATATTTGGATTATATATTTTAATATCTGGATATTAAGTTTTAATATCAAAATATTATATCTAAATAGCTAGATATTACGGTTTAATATCCAGTTTTCTCCGTGTAGAAATCTTGTAGTTTTTTAACATTTAAAATCTCTTAAAATCATTAGAAATTTAATTGAATTCCACGAAATCCTTAAAAATTTTACAAAATCTTTTAAAACTTAGAAAAATCTCTTTAAATCCCTTAAAATTATTAGAGATTTTCCTAAAATTTAATAAAATCCTTAAAAATTGCTAGTCTTTTAAAAATCATTAAAATCTCTTGAATTATCTTAAAATTTCTGGAAATCCCATGAAAACGTTTAAAATTCCTTAAAATCAAAAAAAATTGTAAATCTCTTAAAATTTCACGAAAACCTTCGAAATTGCTTAAAATTTGGGAAAATCTCTTAAAAATCCCAGAAACTTCTTGAAATTCGTTAAAATTCTATGATACCCTTAATTTTAATGAATTCACTGAATTTTTATTTCGGCCATACCGTCGCCCTTCTAAATTAATTAAATTAAACGATATGTCAATTAAAAATTGACTCAAAATACATTTCTGGTTAAAATTGGTAAATGCTTCTGATTTAAAAACTTCTAGTTATGTTAATCACAAATTCTGGTTAATATGACTAGAAAATTCTGGTTAATTAACTGACCGTTTATTTTCTGGTTAGAATAATCAGAATTCTCATTATTCTAACCAGATTTTTTTTAGTGATTTATTTAAACGCAAATTATAACGCATTTGTCCTTTAAACTTTAAATTTAATGACGACTATTTGTCTCCTTTTTATTCTTGATTCAATGTTTATTTGGAGGACAAATGGGAAAAGGAAGTGGACTTTAAAAATTGTTCAATGATGTAAAATTGAGATATGGTTGGTTGAATAATAGTGAATAGTAAGGGGTTACTGTACCATAAACAGACTTCAACTCTCTGCGAGAGAAGTCTAAATTTAGATTCTACTTCCCTCTCCCATTCATCATCTGGAGAATATGGAAAAGAAAGAGGGTACAAAGAAAGAAGCATTTACGATATTTCTGATTTAATACTTGGAATTGCGTAGAAAATGTAACACTTTAACATAAGAAAATTGGATAAGATAACAGAAAAATTAAAAATTCATTTTAAAAATGAGTACAATGTATATAATTTTAAATAATGCATATAAAATAGCGAATTTTAGTAAAATCTTATAGGACAGTATCCTATTAACTTAATCTGAAATGCTATCGGTTTCTCCCGCTTACATAAAGCCCTTCCTTCTTCGGGATTTAGGTTAGCTTTGAATCCAAAAGGTGCTGGGAAGCTTTCTATGTCATGAGTCGCGAGAAATTCTTTTATAGTGATTCTCATACTATATTCTACCCTAGATCAAGAAGAATAGTTCTTCTGGAATTGTCAGTTGAGATACGATGCTTTAATGCCACAAATGTAAGCCCGACTTCCTCTTTTCAACGGGGCTTTCGAAGGATTAAAGTACATAAGAAAAAAAATCATCCCTCGTTAACTTTACATCTCAATTAAAATTTATATTTATACAATATTCCTCTTTTTTCAATTCACTTTTAAACGGGTTAAAAGCGAATAAATATTTTAGGTGGTGAAGAAAACATAATTTTCAGAATTAGTTGTGGATGTAAACTGGATGATGTTTACTACAAAATACGATTACTTTCCTCAGATAAATCACTATTTTCTAAAGGTTTCTGTTAAGAAATCGTTCCAAGCAGAAGTATTTTAAAAAAATATAAACTTAATTATTCGTAATAAAAGATAACAACAAAGAATGAAGAATTCTACCCCAGTATTGACGCCAGCTTCCAACCATGCCTGGGAAAGGCGTAACTGAATCGAAAATATGCCGGGGCGGACAACCCTCAGAATGAAATGAACTTTCAGTCTCAATTTCAATCTATAAAAGATACCTGAATAATAGAGTAGCCGACACTAGTCGCCAGTGGGTCACGATTATCACGTAATGTCCGACCACACCGTGGTTTTATCACTGCCGGTTAAGGGCTAATATTTTCTGCGTTAGGTTGGGTTAGGTTACGTTAGGAAAGTTATGTTCTGTTGGTAGCAGGACTCGTGACGATAAGACAAATCGTAGACACTCTGTCGAGCCCTTATTTACCGACATGTTAGGGGTTGAATGGCATGGTTCCGAAACCGGAAGTTTTCATTTTGAGGTTAAGGACGTTCAGGTGCATTGATTCACGTCTTTATTACACGCGATCTTTACTCTATCCGTATAGTAATGAATAGCTAGAATGATACACTTTATTATACTATATTCTGTTCAGGACACAATTTTTCAAAAATTAAGGATGCCAGGTTGGAACTAATTGGCGGGTTTTATCGCGCTAATTCCTTCCGCCGTCATAACAAACGAAAACCGGAAGTGACCCCTGAATCAATGGTGGGACCGCGGTCGAAGACCCTGAAACCTCGCGAAGCACTCGTACGAGAAAGAACGGTCAAGCTGCGTGGAGCGTCTGACCACCTGTGAACATCCCAGCGCCGGCGTCGAACTTCCATCGATCACCACCTGTATTTTTAGTTCTTGAAAGACCAGGATGTGATTTCAAACTAGGGGTGATCTTATCAATTTTCATGATAGGGTAATTATTTTTGGGGGAGAAGATTAACTAATATGAGTGATTCGAAATATGTTAGGGACATGTGGTAATTACCATACACTCAAAAGACATTCTGAAAATAACGAGAATTCTGGTATTCTAATCAGAGAATATAAAGTTAATTATGTCCTTACTATCAATTCTAGTTAAAAGTTATTATTATATAAGTTTCTGGTTGATCATCTTCTAATTATTTTAATCAGTTTTCCTGATAATTGAAACAAGAATTTCTGGTAAGAATAACCAGCATTTTTTAATACACATTTTTCTGGGTAAACATTCTGGTAAATATAATCAGATGTTCGGGTAATTTAACCAAATTTTCTAGTAATCGTTGATTCACGAAAAAAATAAAATGGCTGAATTTAAGAATTAAAATAGTCAACAGGCGCTTTGAACGCATTTTTTCTGGAATGCAGTCAGTTTTACTGCTTCAAATTGTAATTTTTGCTAAGATAATTATAAACCCTGCGGTTTTCATTGAAACAATTACAATTTGAAATAGTAAAACTTACTAAATTCCAGGGAAATGCGTTCAGAGCGCATTTTGACTATTTTAAATGGTAAATTACAGTTACAGAATTGTTTATACTGTTTTGATTGAAAATACACTAAAAAAAACTCGCGAATGTTCGAGAAATAGAAATTTACAAGACAAACTAAACTGGAAATCAGAAAAAACCACGAAAGTTAATTAACCAGAATTTTCTAGTCATAGTAACCAGAATGTGTGATTAACATGTATAACTAGAAATTTTTTAACCAGCATACGCGTCTAGTAATTTTAACCAGAACTTTTTTTTGAGTGCCTTAAACTCAGTCTAACTAAATTAATTTAATGTCGTTCTTTTTTTTCCTTTATATATTTTAATTATATTTGAAAGAAGTTGATATGTTGTTTTTTAACTTAATTTTTTTTTTAATTTTCGTGATTGTACTTCATTTATCACTTTCTTTCATATAATGAATCAATTAATTTATCATTTTCCTGTTCTTAATAAGTTCCAGAGGAAATGATTAAGGGGCATTGCAATGAAATTATGATTTAAATATCGTTCTTTATAGACATTATCCACAAAAATGGAATAGCAATTCGGGAATTTGATTAGGAAGTACCTAAACGATCTTGGCATTGGCCTATTCATTCAGCAGCCTCACTAGGGTATAACCTCTCGAGGTAATGACCTGCTTTAGCCGTGCCTACCGTCTCAAGGTGAGGAATACTAAAGGTATCAGGATTATTGATATTGAAGGAAAGTCTTAAGGTCAGATTTGTTTATCCTAAGACGATACTTCTCCCTTAAAAAACCCAATCAATAATTTCCCTTGAGAGAAATAGAAGTCCACTTTTCCACTTTTGTTAGTACATATTTTTGGAATAATTTTGTACAATATTGAAAATGAACAGTTTTGTATAACTCTGTTATACATTCTGCACAATTTTGTACAATTTATTCACAGGTTAGGCATTATTTTCAAATTATTTCCTTCAAATATTCAACATGAAGGCAACTCACCCAAAAGTGAAAGAGGCTGGTCAAAATGGGAAGGTGTCTAAAACAAAAATCAAACAATTCTTCTTGAACAAAGGAATATTCATTATAATTGAATTGCTTTGCTTTAGATCCCTTTTTATTAGCTTATTAAGTTACCATATATGGATAATTATCTTCGAAATTGAAAGGACCAAAAAAATTTTTGTATGCAAAATGGCTTTTTCTATAAATGAGGCGTCGGATCAGGAAATTTGTTAAAAAATGTTAAAATCTTCTGTCTCTCTTATTGGCTTATTTTTGTATTATTGATTGGGGCCCAGATATGTCTTTATACAGGTATGTGTAAAAGTGTTGAACTTTCGATCCACATGACTATATGTTTTTGTTGTATGTCGGTATACTCAGGTAAATAAACATTTCAAAACCAGATCAATGCATTGCAGGGCAGTCTTCTCTCGTCTGGCTCCTTGCCAATCAGTGAAAGTAACTAAATATAGCAGCAGAAGAGAATCTTCCTCTCACTGTTTCCAAAGAGTGCTTACTCTCTATTTTAACTTATAATTTGGGGCAGTTATAAATTGTAAATAGTGGTATTTTTCACGAGTATATACTATATCTTGAACTTTCTCTTTATATCTTATTTCATACTTTCCACTCTATAAATAAATAAACAAATAAGTAAACATATAAAGAAAGATACGTATATTCAATAATAAATTATTGATCCAATGATTTCTTTACTGTTTTTTGATATTGGTATAACTCAAAACAAAACAAAATTTAAATAATCTAAATTAGTCTTAAATTAAATCGAAAGTGAATGGAATTATATTAAATATTCTCACCTGCATTGTGAATTTGTTTTTAGTCACTTTATTTTCTCAGTTTATTAAACACTTTTAGGTGATGAATTTAACAGTTTTATGGATATCACTATCTACTCTCAATGAAATTTAAAATTAAATTCCTAAAGAGATACTAATTTCCTTGTTCTTTTGTAGATTTTATTCTTTATAAGTAATTTAGTTTATATTATCAATTCTATTTGAAACACACGCGGACTTCCCGGCAACTCGCGAGGGAATAATCGCCTCACTATTCACGATGAGTATTTGATCTTTCTTCACAGAATCCTTTCTCTCAAGTCAGAGTCGCACGGTCGGAGTTCACGCTTCCTTGAGAATTTAATACACTCACACATAATTCAATTGTGGGCGAGACCTTCTATTAATATCCTCTAATTTTAAAAAAAGAACTTAAAAAATTGCAAACTAAATTTTTTTAAATGAAAATTCCACTTCTGAATACGATTCTATTCTCGAAAATTAGTCACTTAATAACTCTTCAAGATCTTCAAAAAAGTCTTTACATAAAAAGTCTTTACATATCATCTTGTTTAAAATTTGATCACTTTTATCGTTTTATTAAATGTAGCATTTATCACGAAAAGAGAAACTTTTTATTTGAATCAAAAGCGCGTTCTTTGTTTTGAATTTTTTCACTTGAAGTTTGGTGTCATGAAAGCATTGAAAGCGACGCGTAGGTGGAAAATTGAATTTTCACTTTTCGTCCAATGACGCGTGTCAGTTTTTCAAACACAATTTTAATTACGAGAAAGTCGGTTCACAGTCTTTGGCCTAACCAACGTCTCGGGTTGAAAGGCGCGAAAGAAAAAGCTCATGAATTTGAGCGTCGCGATGCTTGGCAACCCCTCGAGCCTCTGAGCGTCGGTTCCCCTTGCCACCAACCCCCTCTTCGCAAACTCCCTTCGTTTTCCACCCCCATAGCCATACTTTGTCCCTCGTCCTGCAGAGAGCTATAGTTCAATGCCATGGCGAACGGCTGCACGTTCAGATTCGAACGAGCATTCTGGCCAAACTGGCCAATCAAAAACGAGACTTCACGCAGCTTTCTGATCGATTTATCAAGAGGGATTAATTATTTCCACATGGAAATTGCCACGAAAGTGAAATGTAAAATCTCCTGCAGTTTTTATAAGAATTTTGATAGGGATTTTTGTAATGAGTTTTGTTCTGAAATAATATCTGTTTTTAAAAATTGATCTCGTAATAAGAATTATTTTAAAATTTTTCCTGTAAAATAAGGTAAAATAAATTCAAGGATAAATTCTTCTACTTTTCTAGACTCTCTAAACTTGAATCAGTCAAATTCCACTTATTTTCAGTGACTCTTTTTTCACGATTTTAATCAGTGAATAATATACTGGAAATCAGTAGAGAGTCACTAAAAATCAGTAAGCTTCCACTGATTCAATTTTAGCGAGGAAAAAAAATAGCTATTATAAAAAGTAGCGAGATGAAAAGACTTGGAATCAATATTTGTTTATGAAGTCCTTTTTGCTAAGAGAAACTCTGCCCTCTAAATGAAAGTAGCCGTAATTGCTGTTCAGATAAATCACCTGTCACTTTTTCGTATCTAAAATGAAATTCATAAAAGCTCTTCTTTCTGGTTAGGTTCGTAACATTTATTACGTATATATCGCATTTCAAAACGCTTTTATCAATTTTAGTTTAGATACTATTTTCATTTGGAGAGCAGAACTATTTTTCAGTGAAATGTGTTTATCCGACAAATTAAACGGATAATAAACTACCACTGATTTTCTCGAAAACTATCACTCACTGAGAAAGCTGTTTGGTTCGGACAACAAAACTTTTTGTTGCTATCGAAGCAACAAAAATTGTTTGGTTGTGCCAATCAAATCTGGTTTTTTTCAACAAACCTTTTGTTGAACCAAGAAAATTCATTTATACCAAAAAAATCTCGGTTTTGGTTGAATTAAAAAAACTTTGGTTGGTTCAACAAAAATTCGGTTGGCACAACCAACAATTTTTGTTGCTTCTATAGCAACAAAAACTTTTGTTGTCCAAACCAAACAGTTTTCTCAGTGCTCGTAGAAAAAAATGCTTACAACAAAAAATGAGATAAACACAAAGAACCCCAAATTTTTTAATCATACGAGTGTTGTGTAATATTATGGAGAGACAGCCTACATTGTATCAAATTGCGAAGGGCAAGAGTCGTGCCTGTTGCACATAGATATTCTCTCGCCACGCACGAAATCGATAAAGCTCTCGCGGAAATTTCATTGGAAAGTCGGCTGCCGGTACACCAAGCTCTGCATTCGAAAGGAATCGGGAGCCAAGCCAAAAGTCTCATAAAATTGGCTTCCGTCCCAGATTTTGCGACGCTTTATCGCCAAGCCAAACATTCGAAGCGTTACTCAATATATAGATAAGGCACTCGTCTCCAGAGGGATTAAATTTCTTACATTTTTCAAGCGTAGCTCATCCACCTATTGGTAAATTTACACACGATTTCACATTCTACAGGCTTTAGTTTAGAGATAATTGCAGCTTTTGCTGCAATCAAAAGTGTCAGAATCGATGGGATTTTGTTTCTAATTTAAACTGGCATTACACCGCACTGTATAAACAAACTCCTCTCTTCAATTATATATTTAATTTATTATTTTTCCATAGGATTTATCCATTTTTTAAAAATAAACACTATAAAAAAGTTAACGAAAAAGAAAAACATGTTTATGCTAACAGTTTTATGCAGGAAATGAACAATGACAAACAGTGAATTAAATTGTTTAAATCCTCACAAAGCACAACACATTCAATAATAAAATTTCAAGATGAATAATTAGCCAAAACAATCGGCCAAGATAAAAAGTAAAACTGAAAAGTTGAGTACCAAAACAAAAGTTGAACAAAACACAAGCCCCATGACAACATAGCGGGTTTGTTTTGCGCCCGCGTGCACCCACGAGATTCGCAGATTGGGCATGCCGGTAATCCAAGTACGTATTTTCACAAAAAATTCACTCACCTTCTTAATAATAAAAAAAGGACGAATCCCAGGGATCTTAAAGGGTCACTTATCCGACGTCCTTCATCGATGATATGATAAAATTCGATCAGAATCGCGATTCGCGTCGAGTTGAGCACGACAACCTCGTGTCCAGGAGTGAGCTTCGTAATGGCTCCGTAAGCAGAGCGCAATCGTCGCGTGGAATAATTAAATTATTTATTATATGGCAGGTCCTTGCAAATCGCCGATAGGCACTGGACGTCCACTCTTTGGACGAGAATCAAAAAGCGCGTGCTGCAGTCCGTCGTGCGTAGGTCCTCGAGTCTCGATGTAAACATGAGAGAGAAGCATGCGCGAGAAGAGCGGTTAAAGTAACCCCCGTAAAATGGGGTTGCCTCGCACCCCCGTACGAGAACCATTGCTATATGGCTGTAATGGCGGCAATTCATGGGGGTGAGAAACAACCCCCATGTTATGGGGATGACGATCAATACCGGCCGCAGCCGCTTTTCCGTGCCGTGAGGTAGTCACCCCCGAGTTGGCGTTCAGTTCTAGTGATGGGCTCGAACCCCTCATAAGCACAGATGTATGAGATTTTAGCATAATGCTACTGGCAATTTTCCTCGCAGGCTGCTCGCTTTAGTGTGAATTACACGTTTTTCCTCCCTTTTCTATACTCAAGTGTGACGATTATTGCAGTTTAGAAACAACGGACGAAAAGTTACAGAATTATTTCAATATTTTCGTAATTGAGGACCAGGATTAAGTTACCGTTTATAAAATTCCCGAAGGGGTCAATTTATTTTGATATAGAAAGATAAGTAATAAAAATCTCTCCTTTTCGAGTAAATAACTCAATTCGATGTCAATTTGATGATTTATAAGTTATATCAGATAAAATCAGGTGAAATTTACATTTTTTGTTTATATAATTCGATATAAATAGAACCTATTGTATTTTTTTTAATTGCATGGTTATTTCATTCCTTAGTTCTGGTAAATGGATTAGAGTCAACTTTTCGTTGTTGTCCGGCTTTTGTAATACTTATTTGAATCTGTTTCATGAATCCAGAATATTAAAAGATAAAGGATGTAATGTAGGATAAAATATTCTTGATTATGCCGAATAATCCTGTACTTGAACTATCTGGAGCTGGTGTAGTTGTTTGTGCTTCCACTGAAAGAAAAGTTAAACAAACAAATTGATTGAGTTGATTGAAATAATTTTTTAACACATATTTAGAAACCCCAGAAAGATTTTAAAGATTTTTAACTGTATTAAAATAAGAAAGCACAAAAAAATTCATAATTATAATAATTTCCCAAGGAAAAAGTGCAGAATTTCTATGAAACGAAAACATGAGTAGGATTTGTCTATCTATTTAGAAAAATCTTCTTTAAAGGACTCTAATAGCTAGAATAATTGAAAAATGTAGAAAAATAACATACCTGATAGGAAGTAATTAATGCAAAGTAGCATTAAGATGGAAAAGAGGAATGACAACAAATTCAACTGCATTTTGAATAATATGTAAATAACTGAATACACAACTTAATACTTCAACAAAGGTATAAGTGCTTAAATGCTTCAGTTTTCAAAATTTAGTGCTATATATACTCCTTACGTCTAAATTATTTATTTACTGCTTTTATTTTTTCCTCATAATTATCATTGCGATAAGGAAAAGCCATTTGATAAAAAGGAGCGTACGCATATGATTATTTTAGATATATATTGAACATAATAAGCAGCTCTGCTATTTTATTTTTTTAAGCTCAATTATTTATAATAATAAGAAAAAAATTCCAAGAAAATAAGGAAATTTCAGTGATCACAGCCGGTCCTCTATTTTGGAAAATTTTCCTCTATTTTCAGTCAAAAACTTAAATTTACAAAATAAAATTTGAATTTACGCACTCCAAAACCAAAAAGCAAAAATTGCAGCCACCCCAAAGATTTTGTATAACTAATATAATCCAATATTTGTAAACAGTATAATTTTTTTCTCCATAGTTTTCGTAAGAAATAAAATATTTTCAGTGAATTAATAAAAAGTAATAAAAATCTGCTTTATACATATTTAATGCTTTTACATTTCACATTATCGAACTGACATTGAACTGATAAAAAAATTATCTTTCACAGTTAACAATGACGTCAACCAAATCATAAATATCTTTGCATAGTATTTAGTACTTCAACTTACCGATCTACTAAATGCTAATTAAAACTTTGAAATTAAGGATCCAAAATACTTCAATTGCTACAATTAGGTATTTGAAGATAAAACGAGAAATAAATATCGAAATGATAGATTCTATTATAGTTATTGTTCACAAAATATTTTTAATAATAATGAAAACTAAATACATAGCCAAATCGAATATTAAACAAAGTTTCTGGGAATATCCGTTAGACTTCCTTAGATTGTACAGCTTAAGTTTTAGCTTCTCGGGTATCTTACTAAGATTCAAATTCACCCTTCAACAGGGCAATCCCTGGTGGGGAGAAACCCTTAGATCTACCCCATAATTATAGAGACTGGTTGAGTAAGAACTACAGACTGCGTGGCACGACTAAACGACCCCAGACTCAGAGATAGATGTAGTACGTTACCGTCAAGGACTTCCTACCCTAGTACGAAATTATTTTCCTCCTTTCTTTTTACAACCCTGCCGGCCGCTTCACTTTCAACTGCTGCGACAAGTGGTTTGAATACCGATTAATTTGTCTCGCTGACAGAAACAAAAAAAAACCTCCCATTTGTAAAGTACCCCTACATAAAACCCTTCTCTCGGTTACCTCGTTTTAATTGTCGTATATTTTATGGAAATTGTGAAGTAATTGGTGAGGGAATTTTAAAAAACTTCGTCTAAAACATACTTGTTCCTTTAGCTTCCATCTCAGCTTTCATCACATGGAATCTATCTTTCGAACCCAATATCGTAACCTTCGACCTCATCAAGTACCGGATAAAAACATTTTCAGTAAAACTCTATCTGATAAAGCAATCTAACCAGAGAAAGTAATCTGAGAGCAGATGATACCAATGATTACGTCGTAGCACATTTCAATGATGAAACAGCATAAATACGTAGTTTAAATTACACACCCACCTACCTAGGAGTACATAAACATAATTATAGCAAGTGCATTAGGGGTCAGTTCGTTCACACGCTCGGTTATGTAATACGCATTACAGGTACACATAACACGTTACCACTATTTATATACATATTATGGTGTCTATGGGTACGCATAAAAATGTACTTCATGCAAAGATATCTCTTCCATGGAATTTACTCTCTGCGAATCACATCAAGTTTATGATGTGTCTAATGATAGACCCTCCTCTATGAAGCTTGACGCAAAAAACAGAAGTTCGTATTATATTTCCCGTGAGGGTTAATCCAGGTCGAGTGCCATGAAACTGCTCTACTTTTCAGAGATTCAGTCTTTTTTCACTCCTCTGAAATTCTCGCTACAGAGATTCTCTCAAAATATTCACCTTTTATCCTAAAAAAAGAAAAATTGGAATACCTAGATTTTTCTGGTTTTCTAGTAATCAAATTTCTTATCTAACTTTAAAGTAAACGGTCGATAAATAATGTTCAACATGTACGTAAATTGGCCGATATGTAGTTTATAGATATAAACATTACCTTGACTTTTATTTTGATTATACTTGCAATTTATTTGGTCTATATTATATTAATTATAATATCTAATATGCACAAATATGCATATCAAACAAATGAAACAACATTCACAACTAACAGTTTTAATTCAAAAATGAGTCTTCATAGTCATGTACTTTTGAAAGTGAAAGCTTTAATAGATTTACTTCCGAAAGACCAGATTTATGGGCTTCTTGCCAGTTGACCTTGGACTCGTGAAAGGTTACTCTTAATACCGTTAAACGAAGTCTACTCTGAAATGAAAGGTCATTGGATCTCGTCTACTGTTGAATGCAAATGTCTTACGTTTTTCTGCATGGAAAATTCATGTTTTTCAGTTGAATAATTCCACGTGTTCTGCATTAATTACGATAATTACATAACCATTATAATGATCATTGTGTTTGAGTATTGCTTGTTTTCATTGGAGATTAAGGTAGTTAGTTAATTATTACACATGCATGCGTTTTAGCATTAATTCTGAAATTATGTAACTAATTATCTCCTCTTTTGCGCTTATTTATCAGAATGATTTCTAATTAGTACCTAATGCTACAGAATTTCAAGTTTTAGAATTGATAACGATTTATAGTGTAAAATAGAAAACAAAAAGGGTAGTAAAAATCGATAGTAGAGAATTTTGCCGATTATTGCAGACGAGTGTATTGCAATTTGTAAGGTACAAATAGTACAAAGGGTACAAATATTGCGTAGGAACTAGAGTATGCGGACATAGAAAAAGTACAGCACAGAGACGTGACATAGAGCATCATTTGCGAACTGATGTTTTTAAAAAGCACTCGTGTCAACATTGATTTCCAGAAATTAAACTATATTCTATTTTTAAAAGTAGTATTTTCCTCACTTAATAACTTTTATTAAACGAGTTTACTAAAATCTCTATTATCAAAAGGAAAATTCGATGAATCAAAAACGATCTCAAAGAAATTAACAATAAATACTTTACTCTCATTTGAGATTGTTTTATGTAAAAAATGAGTAAAGTTGACGAATCGAGACACGAGTTACACTGTTACTGACAGTCGAGGCGTATGTCCTTAAATAGCATCTAATATTACAATAAATATTACAATAGAACAACGCAATAATAAATATATTGATTTTTATATGTGTGTGTTGTATATATATATATATATATATTTCATATGTAATAATATTAATAATAATAAGCATAGGGAAAAACATGTCGACACGACTAGTCTAGAAACACTGAAAGTATCTTTTTCGTATTTACAATTGTCTTATCCCTAAAGTCAACTATCTTACATCTGACAGCTCGTTCGATCGATAAAGTCGCAGTAGCGATGATATCGAATATATATTAAAAACGTCCTTAGTTAATACAAACATGAATTTTTTCTTTTGTTTTCTAGGGAATCCTAAGGTAAAAAGCTATCTCACTATTTCACTCACTTGCGCTCAATCGAACACGGACACACTCAGCCGCTCAAATCAATATAGGTAATGTACTTGACTATTTCGCTTCCTCTCTCTAACACTTTTTTTTAATAATACCGCCTGTTGAGCATTACATCTTACAACTCAAGTCGATCGTTTAATCGCTTCTGATCGTTCTCTTCGACATTAATCGATTTTGATTCCCTTTCATTTTTCTGAGTTCGGACAAGACTCGTGACGGACTTATTGAAGGCTTAATGATATGATTAGCCATTGTACTTTTCTCATCTTTCCACTTTTACAACGATTGCAGCATTGCTACAAAAGACATATAAAAAGTAGAAATTAGTTTCTGAACGTTTAAACATTTCCATAAAATAGGAAGGAATTCCTGAAGATATATTCTTGTCAGAAATATTTCTACGCTTTATTTTTCTTGTCTCATGTACTGGAAAGCTGAAATACCACATTATATTTTCTCCTACACTCGTGTTGAAATCCCGCAATCGCTATAAATACATACTTGTCATGGGCGACTCTTCCTAGAAATTATCGCAATAAATCTGCGGCTTCTATTGAACTCGGTTTCAGGTCAAAATTTTAGTTCAAAATAGATTGTTTGAGAAGAAAGTTGTAATTTTATGAAGTTTCATATATAGCAACGAATGACAAGGTTTATTTAAATATTATGATTAAAATTTAACATCCAATTTTGATATGTATCTTTTAATATAAATAAGGATCCGAATGTATCCTTTCAAATCAATTTTCCTTGATTAAAAGAATATAACCATTCACCAAGTGATAGTTAGCCCCAGAGCAGTAGAAATAAATTTACATATCTACAAACATACATCTAATCACGCATTTAATGATCTTGTGCGTTGAAGAATTAACAAATTGTGCGTTGAATTGAAGTTTAGAGTGATTTACGAGTTTCGAAAAAAGTATCCAGTTTATGAAAATTTATAAAGAATAAATCCGACTTTTTATGGAAAGATCTTTGGTGATTTTAAATTGTATATTGAGAAAACTTTGATATAGCAAAACAAGAAAATTTTATGGAAACTTTTTTTCTTCACTCACATAACATGTAAAAGTATGGTAACTCAGAAGTTTTGTACTATTTGGAAGACGGATGTCTGTGAATGTGTTCGAGCTATAAGGTGTTCGAAGAGCAACGTGATAAGAGTGCATTCTCTACAAGTTTACATACATTCAGAAAAAAGTTCCTTTTACTCAATAAAATCATTTCCCTTACAATTTATGGAGTCAATTATAATTTCGTTATGTTAAATAACTGTTTCAACAAAATCTTTGGAGATACAATGGTGATTCAGTAAACTTAGTATTTACTAATAAACTTTTTTTTGGGTCAGTGCAAATTTTTGTTTCTAAACGTACGCTCTATCGCAATCACATTTTTTATACGTAGTGCACGTTCAAACTCGAGAATTTATCGTACATAACATCCTAGTAACTAATTTCCATAGAAAATCGTATCGAAACTATTTTGTTCAACTAACTCGGTGTAAAATTGTACTCAAGTCAATATAAACCCGCAATGTCGAACTAAGTGGCTACGTTGATCCCAATTGTTTTATAATTCGATATAAAGTCTCACAATTTATATTCGTCCAGATAAAAAATAGATTATGATAGATATATGTATATAAAAATGAGTTACTTTTAATTCGTTATTCATTTTTATATAAAAACTCTAGTAATCTTTTTACTTGGGCGGATAAAAAATCTAGGCCTCCGAACTCTCTTTAAACTATTGTGCAAATATTTATTTCCAGTGTTGAATGAAAAGTCTTGTGCCTAGTTCGAATGCTCTACTTTTTTTTATCTATTTCTAAAAACAACTGGAGACCCTGTCTTTGAATTTTTTTCTGCCGTTGACAGAACTCGAGGTAACGAACTGCATCTATGGGATTATGAAGCATTATTACTAGGTATTGTTAATGATGTAAATGCAGCTGATCAAGTGGTATTTTTTTTAAGTGGTCCACTTTTCTTTTCTTTAAGGTAAATTGTGTTTTACCGATTTTTTGTGACAATATTTTGAATACTTATTAAAGAATATTTTTGTAGACAAATCTTTTCACAGGGTGTATATAAGTGATGTAAAAAATACTTCAAAAATATTTATGTTACTTTTTGGAGAAAGTTATTTTTTATTAAGATTGCTCCCTTTAATGTTAGGCTTTTATTTGTCAGAAAATGTAATTTTCCAGGGAAACTTGATAGGTCAGTATTTTTTATTACCCTGATTTTCAAATTTCAGTTGTTTAGCTTCACGTAAAAAAATCTTATACAATTTCTTTGGATATTCGATTAAAAAAAAATTCTATCGAATTTCTTGAGAAATTCTATAGCAAAAGAAGCAAAATTTCATAGATTTTTTTACGCTATATCCTAAAATGAAAGCTATTTTTCTATTTTTCTTAAAAAATACTAATTATTGTTGTCATTATTGTGCAGTCTAACTTTCTATATTATATAAATAGGAAGTAGTGAATGTTGATGATTATCAAAATGTCGATGAAGTCATTACGAGAATAATACCATAAAATCTATGTGCTTTCTAAAAATATATCACAGATAACATATCATTTTCTTTCTCCTTCTAAAATTCACAATTGTTTGAAATAATTTCAAATGAATAGTTAAAATTATGGCGAATTCCCTAAAATTATCAATACCTTTCTTTTTAAAAAGTTTTGTTTCAAAATAGTTCTTAGACATTGGAAAATAATTTTTAAATTGATTCATTGGGGATTTAAAATATTTAAATTCATCCTCTGATACAACGAAATTTTCTTAGTAAATTAAAAGATGTCTATCTCATCTTTAAACTACCTTAAAATTCTAATTCTACAATCGCTTCCTAAACATTTAAAAATCCTTGTTCGAACCAATTTGCTTTTACTATAATCTACCTCATTATTTCAGCTGCATTTACAACATCAAGCCCCTAAAATCTGTCTCAGAAGGAGACGCTAAAACATCACACACCAATCGAAATTGGATTTTCTCGAGCGCGAGCGATCAGATGAAGTACATGGGATCGTGTTCAATAATAGAGTCCATCTGCCTAACTGGCAAATTCCTTGGACGTTGTATTTCCTTACGTTTCGAATTTCCCTGGGAAGACCCCTTGCGTCACATATAAGTCGGTTTCACTTTGTAAGCTCTTTTCCAAATTTCACAGAGGCAAACAGTGCTATGAAATCTGTAAAAAATAGCTAGTGGCATGGACACATGAGTAATAATGGTCCAAGCCCAAAGACCGTAAAAGTGAAGCTGTACTGGATGAGATTCAGCTCTCGATTTTTCAAGAGTGTTTACCGCCCACATTGCAAGGTTTGTTACCAGAAGGAACGTCACGATTTGTCTTCCTGGTTTTCGACGAATTTGCTCAGCGGTAGCGACTGTTCTCCTAGATGCGTCGAGAATGAAAATGGTTTGACAAGTTGTTTGAATGACACTAGCTAGTGCAGTTACTAAAATTAGGACAGTGTCCCTTTCGAGGGTGAAATGACTACCAATGATAGTGAAAGTAGAGTAGATGAACATCCCAGTTTGGGCTCCGACTAGAAGAATGTTGTCCAACTCCAGATTTCTACTTCCATCGTAACGCAATTTTCGTAACTGGAACATTCCAACTAGGGTTGCTAGGGTTGAGAATCCATAGAGGGTTAGTTCGCAGATGTTTACTTCGACAACTGCAAAATTCACGTGCTCTGGACGAGCGATCAGGACGAAAAAGAGGATTAGGGAAATGATGGTCATGACGAGAATTAGAATTCCGAAGAAGAGTCCCTTGTGGGCTTGAGCGCAATCGACGCTGTAGTGGTAGGGTGACCTCCTGAGAAGATAACAAATTATGGATTAGTAATTGTAGATTATTATTAAATCAGGATTATTTATTATTATTGGGTATTCTACTTATTTCAGATAGTTTTCATTACCTATAAGCATGAGCATGATGTCTAGGAGGAGTCCCCGGATTTGATTTGCTTTGCGGCTTTGCTATGTTCTTCCACATTACGTACAAAATGGCAGCGCAAATCAAACTATATTCTATGGTGCAAGGAAATAGGAAAGGACTTGCGTCTTGGACGAGCAATCCCATAATATTGTCTCTTCTGCACTCGAACATATGGTGAGGTCCTTTTAGGCCTCTTGGTAACCTTAAGTGGTCCACATGATATCCATGACTATGACCAATGTGAAGACTTCCTTTTGATCCTTATGAACAGATATTATTGTATAAGATTTTACCAAACACTTGGCTTCGGATCTTCGGATTGCAAAGCATTATCGTAAGGCTTACCTAATCGGTGAGAGATCCTTAAAGAATTGTTCTCGGGATTGTAGAATGTTAAAATCTCGTGTTTCGTTTCTTGCACGAGAACATTAAGCCAGACAGAGAGATTTGTTCCAATCATGTGCATCAGTCCAAATCGAGCTACCACTCGATGCCGATAAACTTTCATCTGCTAAAATATTAGCAAACATTTTTCTTTTTAATCACAAATAATTTCAAGTGACAAATTAAAAGGGGCGAAGAAGGGCCTAAAAATCAGAGCTGTATTAGCAATGTCAGAATGGATAATATAATTCGGGGAACACCCTGTGTAGTCTCAGGGTATTCACCTTGCTACTTCATTAAACATCGTGGCTACTCAACTGACGAATACTGCTTCCAGTAATGCATTAGGTTTAGCAGCAACTCAGTAGAGCAACCCTTAATTTTTTCCACCCTACACTTTCTACTCATTAAAGTTGACTAGTCATGAAGAAAGTTATTTTTGTACCTTTAACAATTACAATATATAAGTTCCTCTAAGCAAAGCATTTAATTAGGAATTGAAAGAATGAAATTCTGATTGTGACGGATTATAAACTAGAATTTATGTTAATTTAGCAAAGCGGGGTGAGATATTTTTAATTAGATGTCAGTTCTTATGAAAGTGTTTTTTCACTCACTTCGTTGTTTAAGAAGATGAAGTACATTTGGATGAAAATGAAGGCCATGCGTGTAGCCGGAGTCAAGGCCAGCATTATATTATGGCATTTGGTGTTGCGTTCCAGTTCAAAATACTGACCAAATTCCAAGCCTGAATAAATCATCGAACCGATCCCAAAAGCCACAGCCCCCATCCTTAGATAAAAACTACCGTAATGGTGTGCAGGACGTGGAGATGCAATGTGGGCACATGAAGTGTCAACCGTGTCACTGTCGGCTCCAGCCCCACTTGATGATCGTGATGAGTCTAAATCCGAAATTTCCTTTTCCTTTTGCTTTTCTGTAATTGTAAATTGATTTGTTAAATTAATTATGATTACGAAGTATCATTAATTCTCGGTTCAGTAATTTCTAATTTAACTCACTTTGCTTCGGTCTTCCATCTTTGATCATCATGACATACATGTAGAACAGAAATAGCATACTTCCGAAGTACAGGTAGAGGTAGAAAGATTCGTAGAATGATGGTGGGATGTAGGTGGAAATTACTTCCGCCATGGGAAAGGCAATGCCCATAACGACTAGTAGTTTTCCATAGAGTGCACTTAGGGTCGTCGCTAATGCATCGCTACGGAAAATATGTATAATAGCTTTACGTTTTTAGTTGTACATGAAACATCAGTTTACTTTAATTTCTTAAATCATTAAATCGATTAGGTTTAAATTAAAATTTTTTAAACTGATAAATATAATCTACGCTCGATTAATTTCTCGTAATTTAGAATTTTTAATTTTTTAAATATAAAAACTTGTAATTCCTTATCCAATTTCAGGAATCTCAATAAGTTTCATAAAGAAATTCCTTTAAATTTCGTAAAATTATTTGCACTCCTTGACTTCCTTAAAATTCAACAAAATATCGTTATATTCTTTAAAATTACTCAAAATCCCATAAAATCACATTAAATTTCTTATAATTCCTGAAAAAAACAATAAAATTTCATAAAATTCCTTGAATCCGTTAAAAGTCCCCTAAAATATCGTAAAATCTCTTAAAATTATACCTAAAAGCCCATGAAATCCCATGAAATTTTATTAAAACCCTTAAAATACCTGAAAACTAATCAAGTTTCAGGTTTTTAATCCTTTGAAATCCCTTAAAAGTAAATCTCATGAAATCTCATTAAATTCATTTTTTCATAAAATCACTTATTCTTTTAAATTACATAAAATCCAATAAAATTGCATTAAATCTCTTAAAATTCCTGAAAATCCAATAAAATTTCGTAAAATCCCTTAAAATTTCTGAAAATCACAATAAATTTCATAAAATTCCTTTAATATTTCTAAAATTACTATCAAATTCGTAAAATTCGTATTCTTTGTCTTAATATAATCTTTCTGACAGCAGTCATTTTGACAATAAACACAGAATAGTTTGCTCGATATTTTCGAGATATATGGTAACATCACTTTTGTTTTTAGATAGGTTCATTCAATTTCTACTTCGCGTATGATATTAGAATTGATGCCTCGAATGATTTAAAGATCTAAAATTAGTGGCCCCACGCGAATCACAATAAATAAGTATAACATTATCTAGTATATTCTCCAACACATACATATATACCTATGTTGTAAGAATTGGCTCAATTACACCTAATCTCCTCAGCTATATACACGTGCATTTGATCTGTAAAGTGCCTGTAATTGTAACGGACGACGACAGGACAACGTTGCAGATCACGTGAAATTTACGTGACCCCTAATCGACCATTTCACAGGATACTTTCCAAGATTTAATTGAAAAATTTCTCGATTATACGAATTTCATTCGAAGACTTTTTTTTCATGTTTCGATGTTTTTATACAAAATGAATAGGGACTAGACATTTCTGTAGAAAATCATATACTTTTTAATAGAACTTATCTCATTTGAAACTATAATATCAATCTCGACAATTTTGTGAACAATTATTTTGGAAATGATGGGAAGCTTACCATCCAAGATTTTTCCAATTTCGATTTTCCACGACATCGATATAAGTTGGAGCCAGTGGATAGCATACTGCTGATATCGGTTGTGTCGAACATGGTAAAGCCAAGGCATATTGGGGTTGGCGATTAGTTCTCGAAGGTGAACTGCTGCTGTGCCTAGATAGCGTTTCTGGTGAAACTATTACCGCAGACGGTGAAGCTGGAGACGGTAATGCACCCGGCAGTCCCGGCCAACTAAAGATAGATTAGTAGATTAGAATTATTACTATTATTATTATTAATCATTTCATTTAAAGTATATACTTCTATGATAGAGGTCAAGCGGTAAAAGATGATGATTAAGACAAGTGATACAAGTTTCAAGTGTTTGTGTACATAAAAATTGCAATAAATAAGAGAGCAAATTTCCATGAGGCAGGCAAAATCGATAGATGTCACTTCGCTCAAGAGTCCTCGTTCCATAATTTAAGGTCAAGCTGTCGTTGAAATATTGATATGTCACATTGACACTGGTTGCAGGAAGAGACCTCTAAAGTTGATGACTATGAGAGAAGCTAATTTTTTCCTAACCGACGACACGTCTTGTTGCATAGCTTTTTCTTTGAATAGAAATTCCATTACGACTTTATTTTTTAAGTTAATGCAGAATATATGTGGATAGATTATTGCCTATTCAACAATTGTCTGCTTCGAGAATTCAGGGTGCAGTTTTGATTGTTCTAGACACAGTACAATTCACTTCAGCAGCCTTATTCAATTTCGTGTGCGTTCACAGATTCTAAACAGAAACACTAGTAACTTTGAAGAGAAACCTCATGAATAATAAACAAGTTTGTTCACATTGAAGTGCACACTTGAAACTGTATACCTGCTACTGAATTATATTTGCATCGTAGCATAAAGGATTTTCAATTAATAATGATAAAGCTATTTTCAATATTGGATATTCGATACTTATATTCCGAAGCATTTCACTGCCTTTTCATGAAATCCGTATTCGGGTTCTTGTACAATATTGATTCTACTTTTTTTTAGAATGAAAGTGACCTCTTTTCAGGTAATAAAATATTTTTAGTCTGACTCGGATTATTCTATATTTGTAGACTGTTTTTTAAAAATCTCTCCCTTTCTTGTCACGTTTGACATTCTAACTGCGTTTCATATCTTAGGGAAGGATGACAGATTGCTTTTTGATTGATAAATGCCTTTATATGATCGACTCAAATTACACTTTGGAGATGGATTTAAAAAAAAAATTTAGAAAAAAACATATGCTATGTTTGTGACAACCACAGAAATAGTAAAATATGGTACAACTACAATCGTGGTTGTGGCAACCAAAACTTAGTAGTTGTACCATATTTTACTATTTTTGTGGTTGTCACAACCGTAGAGTTTTTTCCGTGCAGTTACGCATGTCATTATTAAAGTTTAAAATGATCAAAAAGCAAACGATATTGCAAGGCAATGGGCATTTAAAATGCATGCATAGTATACCACCATAACTCCCCTTTATGAAAACTTGAAAAGTGTATAAAGTGTGTAACAACCTTTGGGGATTCAAAATTCCCTCTTCTCTCCCTCTTAATAGAATTTTCGATCGAATGTCGATTAAAGACTTTCCAAAACAGGGGTTTGCATTCGACGCAATTTATACTGCCATGTATCCTTTTTTCACTACACCCAAGGGCATTCTTTCTCGAATATTTACAACTTAGACGTTTATAAATCAATAAGAAATCTTACAAAATTGTTTACATTCAGAATTGAGATATTGTATCTCAATTCTCGTATATTATATCGCATTTTTCAATCCAAATATGAAATCCTTGTCAAATTAGAGGAAAAAAAAACTGGTCATTTAAGAAAAGGAGAAAGCGAGAAAAAAAAATCTGCCCGCTTCGCGGGCACATTCTCATCGCGCGCTTCGCGCGCGGCTCGCTTCGCTCGCAAAAATGAGCGCGCC
>CAJFCP010000112.1:697464-713730 GCA_904066005.1 Synergus itoensis | reverse complement strand
GGGGGGGTCAAATTTTACACAAATCTAATACCTTCTCTGATGAGAATGTAAAAATGACGAACCCAAGTAAATATGGAGAGTTCATCTCGAGACTCAAGCATTTTGAAATAATCACGTAGTTTTTGAGAAGTATGCATGAGTAGCTAAGGGTAGAGGGGACCCAGAGGGGTTGATTCACAGGCTGAGTGGCATTCGCTCATTGTGCTGAGCGAATGTATCCTGACTAGTTGAAGAATCTTAAGTCTGACCCTCTCTTCTTTCGAAGTCAATGCCTTCCCTGTCATATCTCGACTAAAATCCCATAGGATATCTTTCCCCATTTTTCGATACTTCCAAAACTTCCAAATATTCCAGGAACGAAAGCCCCTAGCAAGTAGTGAGGAACAAAGTTCTACTTGCTGAGATCAATATCAGATTTTATTGCTTCGCTCTATTTTAACAGCTTCTGAGAGGAAAGTTAGTGTTTCCAATCTATTAGGGGAGGATAATGAGAATCTTAATTACGGAGGAGTCGATTTCACAGATATTGAAGTCGTTAGACAAATTTATGCATCAGTCGTGGATAGAGTTAGCAGTGATCATATCGCAGTAAATATGAAAGATATGTTATCGCAAAATTGGATAGAAACTAAAATTTCTCTTTGGACTTTGAAGATAATTTTGCCCTTGGTTTTGGGCCTTTAAACCACTCTAGGGGAAAAAGTATTTTATAGAGATTTAGGGTCTTTATTTGAGATTTAGAGTCATTATTTGAGATTTAGAGTCATTATTTGAGATTTAGGGTCATTATTACCTGAGCGATGTCTCTTTGATGAGCATCTCCGTGACCTTGACTCGTAAATTTTTCATTTACGACAGAATGATCGATCGGTGGATCCTCACTAGCGGAAGGTACAATCACAGCCCTCCGACTTGTAACATGACACTCTCGAACCCCACATTACTGACTGAGTTGTTTCTGACCAGGAGAGACGACCTGATCACATCTGGCCTATATGGTGGGTCATCACGACTCAGTCTACCTCTACTTTTCTAGATCATTTCTATATCACTTCTGGATCTCCATGGATCTCTGACAATCTCACCAGCAGACGACACGACACCACTAAACGCGTCCAGCTGTGATGTAAGAGATTAGTTATCACCATCTCAATCATCCGCTCAGCGGGTTGGAATTATATTAGAGTTGAACTGGTTATCGCGGGATAATGTCCCACGCGCGAATAAAACTTAAACTGTTGCATACGCGTGATAGCGAGGCTGTTAAACTTTCAGATACACTAGACAGTTTTTATTTGTTGATTTTTAATTGAACTTTGGAAGATATTTTCTTGAAATATCTACAATAATAACCGAAATTTTATGTATATTTATCCTGAAGGTTAATCAGGGTGTCTACTGTGCGGGACTTTCAGGAAACCGGGAATTTCATGGGTAAAATTTAGCAGACACTCTGTTATTAATCTATGGAAAGTCAGTCTTGAAATTTAATGTAATTTCTCTGCAAATATTTCGTAATGAAAATATTCTGAAGGAAATAAAACGCGTTCTTTAGAGTTATTTGACTGAAGATAAAGAAACTTTTAAAGTGCATCCAACACAGGAACTTTAGATTGAAACTTTCAATTTCCTGCTTTTCTTCTGCAAGTCACAATACGGGTCTTCAAATAATTCGAGAGTGCATTAAAATTATTTACTAGGGTGCTTTTCAGAAAGTTTTGAACTGAAGAAACTTTTCCTACTAAAAACTTGATGTAATTCAACTGTTTCGAGAGAATAAGAAGTTCTGAAAACTTCGAAGATTGTCTTACGTAATTACAGAGATAATGAGGGCTTTTGTAAAGTTTTTCCAGTAGATAAAATTCGTGAATAATAAGAGATGGAGTTACTAAGACGTTCGCACCACCTTAACTAGTTAATTACTTTCAGAGGTTGGGCTCTTTATTCCTTCAAAGTTGATCATTAAATTTAATTTTTAATTTCAAAGAAAGAACATAATCTGAGTCTTCAAATTACTCTCTTGATCAGATAATCTAAATTTTATCAGCCGTGTATTTTTCAATTTTCCAAATTCGAATAACTATCAAAATTAATAAATCGCTCAGGTTCTTCTTTTTCTTCCTTTCAGTTTTCTAGGTAATCTCTTTCTTCATGCTACCCAAGAAAAATATCATTCTTTACTTGTCTGCCTTTAAAAAGACTTTCTCGAGTATTTGAGGCTTTTGTAGAAGGAACTAATATATATATATATTGCTCCGTAAGTCCGTAAAAGAAAGTACTTTGATCGTATCTGCATGTAAATCGACAAAATAAGCTGCTTTTAGCAAAGTTTCAAGCTTCGATGGAAGACAGAGGTTCAAAAGGAGAAGTAGAGTCGATTTAGGATTCCAAGCAAGGGTCTAGAAGTCCACAAGGGTCACCGGAAGCGAAGGACGTGCAAAACGTATAACGAAGTGACAAACCAATGTTATCACGGGAGCTGTCGAATTCGCGCTCGATGTCTGCCGGAAGTAATTGGATTCTGGCTACTGCCCCTATATCTTCTGGTACCAGCAAACATTTACGAGTCGCTCGTTTTTAAATTAAATCCTCGTTCCACAATAGATGCAATTTTCAGTTTTTTAAAGGTTCTTCCATTCTGGGTAATTGAATTCACTTCTGCAGGATATGATCTCTGCTAGCAACAAATTTTTGACAGAATAATAACTTTATTGAAACGGGACGGACCAGAGATACAATCAAGGAAACATAAAAAATAGGAAAATAAGTAGAAAGAAAACTATACCGGGTCCGAAGTTATATGAAAGTGTTTTATGCTTGAGTAAATACTTGCTAATTCTTTCACGCTTTGTTTTTCGCATTTTTTCACGTGTATTTATTTCGTATCGAGTCATTTAATGACGAGGAAAGTGAGGAATAGGGGTCGCAAAATTTCGTACGCAAAGGGGTTGTAGGCTACTCACTCTTGTGTCAGTTTTTCTCTTTCTGTGCTAATTACGGGAATGTCGGGGGTTGCAAGTGCAGCTTCAAGCGCAGCTGCTTCCTCTTCCTCTCTAAGCTCCTCTGACGCCTCTTCCGGTATCGTCGTGATGTCTTCCATCAGTGGTAGATCATTTCCGCTGTCCTCTATGTGATTCCCAAGAATCGATCCTCCATTGTTCGGCCTCACCACCTCCTCTATGTCCGAGTCAATACCCTGTTGCATTGACAGTTTTCATTAATTTTTCTACTATCCCTTGTCCCTAAAGTAAAATGATTGAAAAGTTCTGAACGTTCAAATGAACGAATTTTTGTATTGATTGTATTTGTAACTATAAAAAGTTTTCAAATATTGATTCATTTACATTGAAAATAATAAAGAATGAAATAAACTTGTAATCCTGATTGTTATTTTTAGTTGGCACAATATTTCTGGATAAAATTTAATTTGAAAAAAATATTTCGTTCATTTGAACGTTCGCAACTTTATTCACATAAAGTAAAGTCAATATCAATATCAATGTTGATTTTTTTTTACAAGAAATGACTAAGTTTAAAAAATTGCGTCTGATATTGAATGAATTTTTATGGTGGTCACATGTTAAGGAAGTCAGGAAAATTTCAGGGAAAAATAAAGTCAGGGATGTTGGGGAAATGCGAGTAGTTGACAGGGAAATTAGAAATTGACATTTATGCTAATAACTATGATATTTTTGTCGTATTACATATACAGCTTTTATGGTTTATTTAATAGATTTTAGAAACTTTCCAAGGATTTGGAAGGATTATGTATAAAGAATTATCAGGCATTCTTTGAGGTTCTCTAAGTTTTTAATGATTTCAAGAGATTTTCAATAATTTTAGAGGATTTTAAGAGGTTTCTTGGAATTTAAAAGGATTACAAGAGATTTGTATAATGTTTAGAAGATTCAGTGAAAATTTAAAGGAATTTTAATGTTTCTTGTGGAATTTTAAAGGATTTAAAGTTCCTCGTGAAATTTTAAAATATTTCAAGATGTTTCTAGGAATTTAAAGAAATTTTAAGAGATTTTTAAGGTTGTCGAAAATTTGATCGCACTTTTAATACTTTTCTCTCAGGGAAAGTCTGAAAGTCAGGAAAAAATCAGAGAAATGTCAGGGATATTGAAAAATTGAATCTTGTGGCCATCCTAATTTTGCTGTACATTTCCCAAGTGTGCTATTTATACAAATTTTGTTAAGCCGGTTCCAAGAAACTGCAATTTCGTCTCATAAATAAAATACTAAACTACCCTTGACATCAAATGATGTAGAAAGTAGAAATTCTTGTTGAATAGAGCGTGAAACAAAGAAAAAATGTCTTTTCCTGAGGTACAAGACGTTCCTTTGAAACTTTAAAGGAAAAGAGTTGCTCATTCCACGGACCATCGCTTCTGAACGATGGTCCATACTTGGTAAAAAATACGTTTTGTGAAAGGGCTGAAAGAAAATTCTTCCGTTACATAGTATTATGGGGAGAGAATCAGAAGGCCAATTTGAAATGAGCATGCGTATCGTCCGTGAAGTTACACATTTTAGTCTAGTCTCGGACAATTGAAGTTGTATATTGTAAAGTTGTAGACTACCTGTGCGAAATCCATGTAGAAGGAATCCCTAGAGTCGGAACTGCCTCGGCGAAGCCGCAGGCTGAGATCCGGCGAACTCTCACCCATCTTTCTTATCTCAACTCCCTGCTCGACCGACCCGACGTCACGACCCTTTGTCTTTCACGAACTCCTTCCTCCTCGGATGGGTAATTCTAAAGAGGGTGTCCCCGCTGCACACACGTCGGATGGACTTGCATCAGTGTGCCTCAAAGAATCGCCCTTAAATGACATTCGTCGCTTCGTGTTAATAAAACAAAATGCAAATATTTTTATTAAAGTGGTCCATAAATAATGTAGCAAAAGCATAAAGTTCAAGTAATTGAAGGTGCTCTCAAAAATATTTGATGTGAATAAAGTTGCGAACGTTCAAATGAACGAAATATTTTTTTTCAAATTAAATTTTATCCAGAAATATTGTGCCAACTAAAAATAACAATCAGGATTACAAGTTTATTTCATTCTTTATTATTTTCAATGTAAATGAATCAATATTTGAAAACTTTTTATAGTTACAAATACAATCAATACAAAAATTCGTTCATTTGAACGTTCAGAACTTTTCAATCATAATATTTGTTCCTTTTGAAGAATAATAATGCCTACACTGATAGAAATATATTGAAAATTCAACCATTTTTCATTTACTGTGATTTAAAATTCAACTATTTTTTATTTAAAATTCATTCAGCTACGGTAATTGAATAAAACTTCAACTAAAGTGATTGAAGTTTTTTTTTAAAGTTTTTGATTCTAACTCAAATTTATACAACATCATTTTTCTTCAAAAGGAACAAATAATTTCGAGAGTATCTTCAATATTTTAACTTTAATTTTTTGAAAATATTCCTCAATATAATATTCCTCCTAATGGAGTATATTATTCTGTCAGTCGAATTTTCATGAAAACAAAAACAATATCTGATTTTTATTCATTTACAAACATGACCCAAACGACCACAAAAACAAATATTTTACCCTAAAACTTGAGGAAACGTTGGAGATTCGGGGCAAAATATTTATTTATTATATATTTATTTTTGTGGTCATAAATTCGAGTTATTTGAAAATCGCCAATTTTTCCAAGTATCACTAAAACATGTAATTTAAAAAAAGTACCAGACCTCAAAGGCCTTGTTAAGAAAATCTAAAAGTTAATAGCCAGCGAGGCTGGAAAGTTTTATGTAAGCTTATACACTCGAGAAGTCTGAAAATTCGCAGGTTTAGTTAAGTAAAGCTGAAAATCTCTTTGGAATACTTATTCATGTTAGTCCCTAGTCTGAAGTGAGCTTAATGAACTAAGGCAGAAATATCCTAGTTAATAAACAGCTCTGAGGCTTTTGAAGACAGACTATATGTAATATTGTAATATACCTTAGGTCGACATTCGCCTTCTGGAGATCCAGGGTCCCTGACTCAATATGTTGATATGACGATGCTACTTTGCTACATTGCCCATCGAATGTCTAGGGACATCCTAGTCGTTCAGCATCGCTCAGAATGCCATTTTCGTTCGGGACCCTCTTCTTCGTTGTAAGCTTTATGAGTCGTATTCGCCACCGAATGTTTCCCCATCGAATAACTCCCCTTCTGAGTCCAGAGACTTCTGCGCACAAAGAAAAAGGGAACAACTCAAGTTAGTGCATTAGAATGCGTCACGGAAGTGAAGCTAGACAAAGAGATTTCAAAATAGAATATAATGAAATTCTACAAAGGAAACTATCTTTTTTCATGATTTTTTTATCCACTTTTTCCCAAATATTCTTTTGGAATATTTTTCTGTATTTGCTTCAGGATTTTAAACATTCTTTAGAAGTCGCATTAATTGGCTGACTAATAATGTCCGCAACTACTGCGTACCATGTTTCCTAGAAATTTTTAACGATCGGACTCTGACGTCTGTAACTATTGTAGTTTGCTATAAAGTGAGAATAAAGCTACATTATAATTCAATTCTTTAATGACATCTTTTCGTTAGAGTTGAGTTTTATCTCAATCTCAAAGAAAGTGTTTTATCCCTAAAATATCGCTGAAAACAATGCTTGTGGCGATTTCTTATCTTCATGATATACGATATTGCAAGTATCTAGATTATATAGTCCTTATTCAGGATTTTTTTACCCTCGAGAACAAGGACGATAAAATTTGTTCACCTACCCCTGGAATAAAAGAAAAACACATACTTTGAAACATTTAACCCTTACTTTTTTTTTAACGAGGTGACGCGACGCAACTCACGAATTTAGTTACATCAAAACAAAGTTTCCCTCATCACAGCTCTTTATTTGAGGGAGGCGTTTAAAAACCCTGAGTGCTCTTTAGCGTTTCACTTGCTCCCGGCAGGGGCGTGGTTTAGAGAGATGCTATGTAGAAAGGTAGTCAGTACTCAAAACTCGGTAAACAAAATCCTCACCGCTAAGAGGTAAAACCAGGATACTAAAATTTCTCGTTAAAACCAAATAGTAAACATCATTTGGTTAGAGAAAAAAGTATGAAAAGAGAAAATCACTAAAAATCATTACTATTTTCTAGGGAAGGTGCAACTATTTTATTAATTTTGCTAATGCTTTGCAATCTGATTACTGCTGGTCATGCGTGGGGAAATGGTAGTCTTTAAATGCACATTCCTGTTTACTGATTAAATCGCGTGTGGAGTAGACGACACAATAGGTTTCGTGCCTGACAGTAATTACACTTTTACACCAAATCCGTGTTTCGGACTTTATTCGAAAACAGAATTGAAATACTGAAATTTACGAGAGGAAATTTGCAAGTGACATTAAGTGCTGTGAATTTACTGCTCACATTTTTTGCTTTAATACTTGGAGTATGTAAAATATATTTAATCAGTAATTTTGAAGAGAAAAATGTACGAAGTTAAAAAGTTTAATTTATGTATTTCCCAAATTTCAGGTTCTCATTTAATAACGAATTTTGGCTACGCTTTTTGAAAATTTCATATTATAAATTCAGATGAGACTGATCAGAATTGTTTTATACATTTTTTCAATTTACACTTGTAATGAATGTGAATCTCCAGGCACGAATTTTCAATTTTATCGGCACGTGATACGTGACTATCTTTAAGTAGATAAGGTGCGTACCCGATGAGACAATTTATACTATGCAGGAGGGTGGGATAGTGCATATTAATTTTAATATTCTACTTCAGCAGTGCCTTCAGTTGAAATGAGATTCGGAATTGTTATTAAAAGTTTACACAAATTATTCAAATCTTTAAGAACAATATTTTGTTTGAAGATATCTTTTTTAAGAAAAAATGAAAAAAGTCCTTATTTAATGTTGGAAGAAAAGTATTTGTGATGAAAAGTACTTCTTTCTCTATGAATTTTAATATACAAGATATGTATTAACATTAGCTCTAGTCTCTTGTCAACATGGAAATATATCAAGAGAGAATAGAAAATATTTCTGATAGGCGGGAAAAAGTGGGACAGGGACAATGTTTTATTGAGAAAAAGAATTTAAAATGTCCAAAAATTAACGCAGTATGAAGATAAAAATCACAATATATATTCTAACTCAAAGAAACTAATAGTACATAAACAAATTCTATATACAAAGTGATCCAACACAAAGAACAATTTCAAAAGTTCCAATTTCAATTTTGTTAAACATCTTTTTTAGTTAAATTCTGTGATCTGTGCAATAAAAGTAGTATTTTCAATTTCAAACATCCCAACCAAAAATATTCGATAATGTATGTGTAAAAATAATTCTATAAAAATGATATTCTCCAAGGATTTTTAACAAAAAAATGAGAATGTAATAACTTGATTCAAAACTACGTGTATGCTATTTCTAAAAACATTTTAGTTTTCGCACTCTGATTTTTGTCTCAAACTCTTGGTTTATTTTACAATAACTCTCTGAGAAAATAGTTACGGACCAGATTTTCGCGTTTCTTCAGTACGTCGATGTCATCGTCTCGTGCGGCCAAAGACGTTGGAACGACGGTTCGTTCCGCCCTGCGCTGCTAACGACCGCAGGGCAGAAATAGTAAACACACTTGGCTTCACAGACACACTGTCTACCAACGAATGACACATGAACATTAAAATAAAAAATAAAAAATTGCACCTTCTCGTACACAAATTGTCAGTTCAATTTCAGTCTTGCACTAAATAAGCTACATCCCGCGTTCTCGTTCAGTACAATTTTGTAAAAAAAAAATGTACAATTCGTGTAAACTTGTCACACACACGTGCCAGTGAATACGTTAACTTTTTGCTCGCGTATATAGTATTTTATTTACGGAGTAACGCGAAAGCATGCGTATGTATTTAGCCGGCGCGGCGTGGGCCCCATTCTGTTTTTTTAAGCTTATAGGCAACTTAAAGTTGTAATAAACTTGACTCAGACAGCGAATCGCACAACCGGGTTAAACTTGTTGAATGAAGACATCGGCTCTAGGCGCAAGGTTTTCGATCAATCGTACGGAGAGACACGAGAATTTTGCACCCCCGAAGGGCGCTCCACGCGAGGCATCGACATGCTGAAGACAAACCAGAAATGGCCCGGGCGTCGCGACGTCAGCGCCCACCCCATTTACGCGGTGGAATTGCAATCTCAGGGCCGGTCCAGCAAGGGGTGGTCTTCCCTCTTCTCGATTTTAGTCACCTCTAGTGATCCCAATCAATCGATAGTCGTACAAATCTTAATTTCCACTTTTTTGTATTTCTTTTTCTATTTATAAATATTAAAGTGGCTCAACAAAATTACAGGTCCTTTGATTTGTGGTGACACTCCCCAAAAAACTTCCATTTAGTGAAAAAAAAATTGGATTTTTCTCAAATTTTTTTAACAAGGGGGTATAAGATCCCACGACGGTTATACCATCCCAAACGTAAAAAATTCGTATTTTTTTACAGGTCTAATTTTGTGTAGAGAAGTTGAAAAACTTTTCTCAGACATTTTTTTATATCAAACCTGTGAGAAAATACGAATTTTTGGGGGTGGTTTAACTGAGGACCTTATACCCTTGATCAAAAAATTTGAGAAAAATTCACAGTTGTTTTTTCATTAAATGGAAGCGCCAAATGAAAGAAACTTCTTTATTTTTGAGCTAACCTAGTAAATATACTTATCTTTTTCAATGGGGGTTGCGTAACTGAATTAAGAAACATGTATTTCTAAATTTATTTATTTATATTTCTATGTGTACAAAGAAAATAAGGATTTTATGCAAGTTTATAAATTCCGCTATATTATACCACTGCCCCTGTTTTCCTCCCCCTTCTATGTACTCTTTGAACCCCTTTCGCTCTTTCGTCCATTCTCACCTCTATCCACCCCTAATAAATCCAGATTCTTATCGCTTTTTCATTCTTTGACAAATACGTCCTCCTCATTTACCCCTCACTCCATTAACCGCTTCTTATTAACTCTTCTTATTATTTTATTAATTTCAGTCAGTCAACTTCCATCGCATGATGGAATAAATAAATAATAATAATAATAATAATAATTTTACAATTTTATTGTTCTGGCAATCTGTGTAATTTTGCCCCTCCATCTCTATATCTCACTCCTTCTCCCATATACTTCTCTCCCTTTGTACCTAGAATCAACCCCTTTTCCCTCTCCCACGTACTTTACATACCCCTTTACTCTTCTATCCTTTTGGATTCGCTCCCCTCTCCTCTCCCTAATAAACTCAAATTTACGTCGCCCCTTCACTTTTTGACACATACCCTTTACCTCATTAACGGCTTCCTAATAAAAGGAGGTTTTATAGGAAGTTCCAATAAAATCTCCGCTCGAACTCTTTAGTCCCTTATAACTTTAATCGCATATCGTGGGTTTACGAGTAAAATTCACTAATTCAAAAATTTAATTTTAAAAATTAGTTTAGAAAAAAATCTGTAATTTTCAATTTGATATCTCAAAAAAACTAAAAGTTACCGATTATTTTCTGAACTAAATTTTAAAACTCAAATTCTTGACTTAGTGAATTTCACTTGTAAGCCGACGATATCCTATTCCCCTTATCTTCTTATTAATCTCTGGGTCAGTTAAAAAATATGCGATGGGACATCCCAAAAATTTTTGGGATGGTTAAACTCATCCTCAAGACACATGTCGGCTCGCCATGTATATTTTTTATTCATTTGTGTGCTAAGAAACATTTTCTTTCATTAAGAAGGAAACCAATACCATCCTTTCTTTTGCTGCATTTGAAAAACCCTGACTTATTCGCTAGGAAATATTTCTCTTAGATTAAATTAAATTGAATACAATAATTAAGACGTCTAACTTTTTTCTTTATTTATTTTTTTTTTCAAAAGAAGACCACTTAAAATTATAATACACGTTTTTGTTTGAGTAAATATATAACTATATATTTCTTTAAAATGCCTTAACTATAATTATTTTTATATCGCGTGGGCATCACAATCGTACGTAGATGTATGAAAGATAATAAAATAGAATAACAAAATATGTCAGTTATAACGTGCACCTTTCAGACTTATCACTAAATGAATCATTAGCAGAATTAATTTTCTAGGTGGAAAAGTATTATCGAATGATTCATTCTATCAATTTTATATACACATTTCCCTCCCGGGGAAATATACTGATTTTTTATTGTTGTATGAACTTCCAATGTGTGGTAGTGTATTTAGTACTGACTTTATGATGATTGCATCTGATACTTATACTGTGCAGTCAAAATATTGATTAATTTCTTTTTAAACTGGAATTGAGCCGCAAATTTATTCTTTCAGTTTTTGGTGCTGTTGCCATGATTTATACATTCTGACCACAATGGACCTCCACAAGCTATAGACGTAATAACGTATATAATCACCTGAAATCAAACAAAGATGATTTTTATTGAACTCTAATTGATAAGAGTTGATTTTGCAAGTGTGACAATAACCAGATTGAACGTAACAATCTAATTAATATACTTACAATTACAATGCAAGCTATAATCACATAAACTTTGACATTCTTCCAGAAGAGAGCGCGCGCTAGACTTCTGCTAGTCTTGTTGAAGGTGACAGACTAAAATTTAAAAAATAGTATCAGGGATTTTAGATACAATAAAGTATACAGCATAAATCATGTACAAAGAATTAACAAACGTACACTAGCTGTCAAATTCTCCGTCTTGTTCACAAGTAATTCCAACCTTTCTCCACGCATTGCTAAATTGTCAATGTTTTTCACCATGATGTCTTTAAGCTCATCTAATTCTCCATGAACCCTCGAAATTTTATCAACATCTTTAGATTCGCTGTAGTGTTTCTGGAAAGATACATAAATTCCCACTGTAAAATTGATTCTAATTGATAAGTGTACTTGATTCGACAATTACTTAAGAGATGATTCGCTTAGTAATTTCTTAATTATTTAGGAATCATACCATCTCGTTAGCCAAAACTCTGCCGAATTCTGTGTTCATAGCATAAGCCAGTGCGGTTAAAGCACCTTCGCCATATATAGCCAGAAACCTTCTTTTGACCTCATTCAGGAAAAGAAATGCTCTTGATCTTTGAAAGTCCTACAAATTAAATAAAAAATGGACTATTCATTATGCACTTTTTTGGCAGAAAATGATTATTTTTCTTTAATCATTTTTTATGCAACTTACGTCATCCGTGATACACATGTAAATAATTCGATCTTCGCTAATGTAATGGAACAAATAAGGCCCTTGAGAATAAGTTAATTTCTCATTTGTTGGGGGTATTTTCGCCAAAATCATTTCTGTAACCTCTTCGAAATTTCCGGCACAGGAAGCATGTTTTGCCAACACGGTTGGTCCTCGAGCTACCACGCTGTATAAAATCTGCATTTTGTTTCCTAGAATTGAAAATAATTCTAACTTGCAATTCAGAAACCTTGAACTAGTAGTAATTTTATTCATTTTATTATAGGAATGTGAAGGCTTTTAAAAAACCTGACCTTGAATTTTAAACGCATGAAAAATAAAAAGCTTTTCAAAAAAAAACTGATAGTCGATGTGGTTGAAGATCTGAATGTTCAAATGAACACATTTTTTTATTCATTGCATTTTAAAATAGAAACAGCGTTAAAATATTGATTCACTTATATTGAAAATAATTCTGCATGCAAGAAACTTGCAATGCATTTTTTATTGTTAGTTGCAACAATATTTCTGGATAAAATAGAGTTGAAAAAAAGTATTTCGTTTATTTGAACGTTCAAAAATTCTGGCATATGATAATCGTTTAACATTCATAATTATTTTTCGACTTTGTTAAAGTTTAATACTATGATTAATAGACGTAAATTTGTTGTTCACAGATTCTCAGTCACAAAGTTCACAAACGTCATAAGGTAAGGAGAAAATGAAAGATACAGAGATTAAATCCACAGTATGGAATACACATGAGTAAGTAGAAAATCAATAAAACACATTAAAAACTGAATCTGCACAAATATTGAAGATAAGCATTAAGTAAATGAATTTTAATCATTTTAATTAAATGGTAGGATGACGTTTATAACCTCATCTGACAGTTGCATTGACTGTTGCTATGAGGTAGAAACAGAAGGCAAAATACGAATAGAGGCGAATGAATTAGTACAGACTTATTAGATTTTATAGCGTCGTCATTAGTAAAATAATAGGAAGATGACTAACCTTTTTTAATGAATATTAATTAAACGGTCAGAGAATAATCCACTTCAGGATCTTCACAAATATTGGACAATACTTTTTGTCCTCTTGCTCACTTTATCTAATTTTACATTGGAAATAGGATTAATTTACATCTGATTTGTTAACTAATAATTCTGACAGATGAAATGATATCGAAATGAACGAAACACCCACTTGATATTTCGAAGTATTTTATCCAAAACAAAGACTGATAACAAAGAATAAATTTTCTGACATGCAAGATGGTTGCAAGTATGTAGACACAGTTATGAATCGTGATGTTAGAGGCGCCAGTATCGTTTTCCTAGATTATGCGGGAAATTTAAATTTGTTATTATTTATGTGCGCATTTAATTTCAGGGCAATTTAATTTTCCCAACTTTATGTTTGCAATAATAAATATTTTTATCTAAAACGGGATCACGTAAATTTACCGAAATTTAAAATTTCCGAAGTTGAAAATTCCCGAGAAATAAACATTTCTGAAACAGAAAATTCCCAAAAGAAAATAATAATACCTGTTTGTTACGCGACGAAAGTTTCGAGCTTGCTTCTCCAGCAATTGACAAATTGTAACTGACGACGATTTGAAATTCGTTGAGGTGCAAGCATTTGGGTGTACAATATTTGAAATAAGAGGGGGTAAGTTCTGCAAAGGAGGAGGGAGGAGGATTGGTCATCTTGGTGAAAATGAGTTGAGGGAAACAGGTATAAAAGGATACGTTTATACGGATTTTAAAGGTTGATAAAATTTGGGTACCTAGTAGCCCTCAATAAAACAATTAGAAAGATGAACACAAAGTTTCGACAGTAAATTAGAATAGTAAAATTGTAAATCAGAAAATTAAAATTAAGAATGCCTAGACGGAGTGTACAATTTCTTCAATAGAGCCATAAAGGGCAGGAAGCAATGAATTTGAAGAATTAGAAAGATGAACACAAAGTTTCGACAGTAAACTAGAATAGTAAAATTGTACATCAGAAAATTAAAATTAAGAATGCCTAGACGGAGTATACAATTTCTTAAATAGAGCCATAAAGGGCAGGATGCAATGAATTTGAAGTGCTTTAAAAACGAGAAAAAACCGATTTAAAGCCTTAAAAACGAGAAAAACCCGATTTAAAGCCTCAAAATCCAAATATATCTGAATTTAACCAAAGCAAATGACAGAAATAACAAAAAACCAAAAATAAAATTGTTTTACAATAATTATACATGTATATAATCAAAAGTACAGATTAAAATAATTATAATTCAATAACAATAAACTTTCGAAATACACAAAATTAAAGTATTTTTAAAAATTCATGCGACTTTCATTCGGTAATCAAATATTTGAGATATCGAGGTTCTAACAAAAAAACCGATTTAAAGCCTTAAAAACGAGAAAAACCCGATTTAAAGCATTAAAAACGAGAAAAACCCGGTTTAAACCATTAAAAACGAGAAAAAACCGGTTTAAAGCCTTAAAAACGAGAAGAACCCGATTTAAAGCCTTAAAAACGGTTTTTTCACGTTTTTAAGGCTTTAAATCGGTTTTTTTACGTTTTTAATGCTTCAAATCGGGTTTTTCTCGTTTTTAAGGCTATGAGACATGTAGTACAATTGGCTATCAGACAGGTGGTACCCTTGGCCGTAAAAACGAGAAAAAACCGATTTAAAGCCTCAAAAACGAGAAAAAACCGATTTGTAAACTCATTAAGGGGTAGTTATTTTAAATTTTCGTTTTGCAAAAACATTTCAAACTTAATTTTGTAGAGTTTTATTATGTGAATATTTTATATTAATAAGAATTCCCGGGAAATATACGGAAATTTTATCACACGCCTTTAGTAGACACCATGCAGAAGCAATTATGCATAAACCCTCATTAAAATGTTACTGCTGACCATATCAATTTTCCAACGGTCACCGTACATGTGCACTTTTCTACAACATGCAAATGTTCATTAACGCAGAATTTACTGCTAGAAATAAGTTAATGAAGAGCATAAAATTATTATTACTTTTCTGCTTTCGGAAATAACGGATGTTTATGCATCTGGTGAATGTAATATAAATCTATTTTTTTATCTTAGAACAAATATCTGTTCTGGAACAGTTATACATAGAACAGCTTCAGTTTTCTTACTAGTAATTTTAATAATATTTAACTTTAATTCTAACTCGTAGTTTTAATAATAATACACCCTCAATTTTTTATTTCCCCAATAATGATTTTTGAAAACCCAGCTTCCTATGCACGTTCGGTAGAATCTTTGTGGTGTTTGTGCAAAACTTCATTGTAACCATTGTTACATTGTTCATTGATTGTTGAAATTTATTTCGGACAAAAGAGAAAGTGAGAATCCGTCTCCGGATCTCGGGTCAGCGTTCGCCGATGCTAAGTGCTACAAATAAGATTTCAGTGGTACAGATGACTTCTACCGTGTCGACTCTCGTAGGAATATTTAATAAACAATTAGATGTAAATCGACCGGAAAATCAATAACATTTTTTTAGCATGTACATGCTATTTATTGATATCTAATTAATATACTATAATTATACCGGAGATGTGACGCCTTCCGGTGTATACTGTCTGAAAGTAACGCGTTACCGTTACCGTTACTTTTTTTAAATTAAATTTTTAATACATTACTTGAATGCCCCAAAAGAATTTTAAGAATTTGATACATTTGATTAATAACTGAAAATTATATTTACAGTTAGGTAAAATAATTTTAAAACTACTGAATTTTTCTATAAGCTCTTCTTTATTTAAACCATTAATACTCTCTAAATCTGAATTAGTAAGAAGTTACTAATGATATAGTGCCGATTCGTTTACTAATTCACTTTAGTAAGCATTTTTACTATCAATTAGTTAAAAACTACTAATTCTCAGTAAAAAAAATACTAATTCATTTAGTAAGGGTGTCTAAATAAATTAATCACCCTTACTAAATTAATTAGTATTTTTTTACTGTGAATTAGTAGTTTTTAACTAATTGATAGTAAAAATGCTT